>JAHBCN010004006.1:0-68662 GCA_019359885.1 Listronotus oregonensis
CGCTCGAAGGCATCTGCGAAGACCTAAGAATTGCGCCACAAATGAAAACTGTACATATTTATTTACAGCTCTTGGTACTTTCAGGTTTTTAGTTACTCGACTATATATTTAATATATTATACTGTATCATGCTTATGATACTTACCATTTTACACTTAATTTAATTGCCACACCACACAAAATAACAACATATAAAAAGCAATCGATCGTCGAATATTTTCTTTCTATACCACTCTAAAATACGTCTAAACTATTTTCTGCGACGTATGAATCTTCCCGTTTTCTTTGTGTGAATATATCAAATATCAGCTAATTGGCTAACGCCTTTTGCTATTTCAATTTATACCCGTAAAGTTTTCGAATCCGAACAAGAAAAATCCACGAAAGTTTCAAGTTTGGGCAGAATATTACAACCCGACAAGTTTTGACCTTTAGACAAAGTTTGGCGACTTACGGATAATGCAAAAAATTCGGATTTGGTTTTAAAAATACCATAATTGCCAAGAAGTGGTAATTATTTATACCAAATATAAAAAAGAATTTTAATTTTTTTTTCAGTAATATTGATTTTTTCGATTTTTCTAGGTGTTCCTAAATAATTTAAAATTAACAATGTACTTGATTACTTACGGGTGTAGAGAGTTGTTGTTGAACCGGTCGTTTTAAGTCACAACTGATATCAAAAGGTTTAATTATCTACTATCTATTTTAAGACTTATATTTTTATTAATTTGTTAGTGAAATATCTCCTGTCTATTTTAGTTTAACAATAATAAATAAGACTGAATTCTTACTGTTTATTTTTCGCTAAGAAACATCTAATTTCCCATATCATTTATTTTATGAAAATGCCAGTTTAATACTCGTAATATTCTTTGAGTTGGAAACGCATTTATGGTAGAGAGATAAAAATTTTGTATGATTGCATTTTGTTGATTTATTTTCCAAAATATACAGTTAAACAAAGCCCCTCGGACCTCATACTTTAAATCGCTGATGGCTAAGTCGTAATAATCTAATAAACTTGCTAAGGAAGTGTTTCAAATAATTAGTGAAACATCTATTCCGTAACTCCAGTATTACATTTTACTGTACTACTACGGATTTACTTAAAAGAATTTTTATAGCTATAGCTTGTACTTTAATTTTAGTTAAAATGCTGTATAAGTTAATAAAAGCCATTATGGTTTAATAAATCTGTCTACAAATATTGCTATTTTATTTTTCATTTTGATATGAGTATAAATATCAAGCGTCAAAATAAATAGTTCTTGCAGTGATTTGATATTGTAACTCCAATTTTTCTTTGATAGTATAAGTTTTTTTAATGCTTTTTTTATTTGCCAAACCTTGGCTTGTCGCCCGCATGCAATGCACGCGTTGCACGCCTGGTTACAGGGCCTTCTTCTTCTTCTTCTTTTTCCCTGGGAGCCGTCTTGGGCTTTTTGTGCCTAATCTCCCATTATCCTTTATACCAATCCTCCCATTAGTCTCGTTCCTTCCACAAGTCTGTATAACCCCGAGACTGGTTGGTTGATATATTCCTGTGGGCTCATTTTCGGTTGCCCAAATAATGCCTGTCTTTTGTAATTCAATGCTTCACATTCGCACAGGATATGGTAGGCTGTTTCTTCCCCCTGGTCGCACATTCTGCAACTTGGGTCCGCAATGTATGAGCCTATCTTGTGTAGGTGTCCTCTTAGGCTATCGTGCCCTGTTAGCAACTCTACCGTTATGCGAAGTCTTTTCCCACTATGTCTGAGCAGTTCTTCCTTCGTTTTTTTGGATGGGCCCCTTATAACTCTTTTCCATGTTTAATTCTACTGTGGTTTCCCCAGTATTCCTCGTGTTTGTTTCGGATCCATTCCCTGGTTTGCCCTCGTGCTTTGGTTTTGGTCACTCCAAAGGCAGGTTCTGGACCAAAGTATGGAGTGGATGACCCCTGTCTTAATTTTTTTTTTAGTAATATTGATATTTTAGATTTTTCTAGGTGTTCCTGAATAATTTAAAATTAACATTGTATAAAATATAAATATCCAACGTCAAAATAAATATTTCTTGCAGTGATGTACTTATTGTAACTCCATTTTTTCTTCAAAAATATAAGTTTTTTTAAAATGTTTTTTTAATTTGCCAAACCTTGGCTTGTCGCACGCGTGTAATGCACGCGTTGCACGCCCGGTTACGGGGGCCTCGACTTTAGGGATGAAACGGTGGGCAAAGAGCAAGGACTTTCTACAAAATAAATTTGATATAATAAATTTTGTCGTTTTGTAGTTAAAAGCCGAGTTAAAACAGAACAGCGGATTAAAGGGAATTGTTCATGTTGAAAACGTACAAGATTTTTTAAACATACTTCAAATAAGACATTTTTTAAATGTTGCTTAATATATTATAAAAATACACATTTTCTTAACAATTAAATTAGTAAATCCAGGAACTTAAACTATGTAGACTTGCAGTACAATAATCTAAAAGTAAAAGTAATAACACATAAAACACTGCCTGGGCTCTCTTTTAATGGCTCAATGTCGACCGTTCTAACTAACTACGAAACTTAGTATTAATAAACTCCTTGACAGCTACTACCCATCTCGACGCCCGGCTACTGAGGGTTAATTAGAAAATAAGATGGAGATCTGAGAATCTGGGCAAAGATCCTTAAAATAAATAACGTAATTAGAGTTGGTTTATATTTGTTGGATTAATCCTAATCCAGACCCTAATGCAGTAGTTTAATGTGTGTATTTAGATATTAGGTTGAAAAATAAATTGCCATTACAAACATGTCATAGACGAAAACTTAAAAGCTTTATACAAAATCCTTTATTTTACCATGCAGCATTATACGAGTATATAAGTTCGTAGGAAAAGAATTGTATTCACAAAAAAATAACCCAAAGGGTGTCTACTCAAGGATTTTAATCGAATTCTTTTTCTTTGTGAGTATCCTTTGATCACAAAAATATTAGTAGTAGAAAAACATGTTTTTATGTAAGCTCAGAAAAAATTATTCTAACTTAAGTTTCTTTGTGTATGATATAAAACTGTCTGTGGTCAGTAGCGGATTTACATTAAGGGCAGTCGGGGCTATTGCCCAGGGAAGCAAATTTTTTGGAACGGCGAAGTAGCTGTAAAAAGTGTGTTGAAATCATCTTTTTTTTATGATAAGTAAAATAACTTTTTTCATAATTAAGATTATGTTTAAAATTATTATAAACGTTGCAATTTTATCAAGAAAAAAGTTCTAGTATCTTATATTTTATAAATTAACAGCTGCCAAATCTTCAGGTCTGGAGACACAGTAGGGTCTCGTGCCAAGTGCGCTTTTAACATATGGGCGTGAGACTACGTGCCTCTATTTCAGTTTGTTTTTTTTGACACTTGCCTTACTACTTTTTGAAAAATGGAACCTTTTTGGTCCAGGTCCTAGGGTACAAACGAACTGACCCTGTTCAGCCCTATTGACCCCTATGAACTTGCAGATCGCCTGCAACAAAAAAGAAGAAAACCCCCCAAAAAACCATCAGAATTTTAAGAAGTTTTTAGAGCAAAAAACTTCTTAAATTTAGTTTAATTTTTTGTTTTAGTTTCATCTTGACAACGGTGGCCGACTTGCAACCGAAACGTAGATTAATATTTTTGATTTTAATTTTTTTTTGGCAGGTCCCATTTTCCAAAAAGTAGTAAGGCGAGTATTCCAAAAAAAAAAACAAATTAAAACATGAATCCGCCACAAAACTATAGGACATATTTACGTGTCTCTACTTCTATAACCCTAGCATATATTTACCCTCATATTTATCATTATTACAGATCCATTGACGCTTGACACGGATTTCTATAATTTTCTTTATGAGTTTTGTGCATATAATACCAAAAATTATCTTGTTTTATTGAATACTAAATGCTTATTAAGTAAAAAAATTTCGCTTGCACCTGTTTTTGATTGTACAAGAGACTTTACTTATTCTGATCGATTGTTTTATTTAAAATTTGGTATCACCCTAAATCTGTTATTCTAGTTACTAAGTGGTTATATTACTAAGTATAAATTTAGCACCCCCAAGTAGACAGTATACTAGGTATGCTTAACTTAAGCACCCAAAAGTAGTTAGTGTACTAAATTTGGTACCCTAAATTGATAATAAATTTAATTTTTAAATACAAGATTCTTTATTAAAAATATTTTAAAAAAGAAAAAACATCAAAGTTAGTCCAAACAGTAATAGAAAAAGTAATAATAATAAAAAAATACGCTAAAAATTATGCAGATACTGTGTTTTAAAATAAGACAGTTAAAATTTAATTCAACTTTATATTCAACATAAATCGGTACGGTTTAAGCAAAAAAATAATTAGTAAAACGGTTGACCCAACAAGCCATCCCTGCAACTTTCTGCTAATTTCAAATTTACAAATAAATTTTACGGAAATTTTTGTAGTGGCGATGGCGTGAGAAAGCCTAGTGAATTTTGTTTAGAATGTTTGAAAGATGTGAAGTGGTTCAAATATAAGAAAAAACCCCAAAAACATCGTTATAATAATTTTTGATCAGTCTTGGGGGAGCGTTCAATGCTTTTAATTTTCACGGGAACTTTTTTGATAATACAAAGAGCTTCCCGAGTTTTGAGCAATATTTTTGAAAGGTGTAAATTGGTCCATATATATAAAAAAAAAAACAAAAATATCGATATAACAATACGGAGTGAGGCTTGGAAGGGCGTCAGATGCTTTTAATTTTCACGAGGAACTTCCTGGATGTACTAGGAAGATCCCTAAATTTGCCCAGAATTTTTAAATGGTGTGAAGGGCTTAAATATTAAAAACTTTTAAAATTTTCGACAACGATATCTCTCGAACGAATCAAACAATTTTGACAAGTTTGGGGGCGATCGACGCGTTTTTTTTTTAATTAAGAACTGATTAGTTTTTGGGATCGGTCGGTACAAGCGTTTAAAAGTTATTTTAATAAACATATTTTCAATTTTTTTTGGGATTTTTCAAACTCTATTGGTCGGAATGGTTTCAAATGGTATAGGAAATCCAAGTTTGGTGAAGCCTTTTTTGATATAAACAAAAGAAGTTTTACTTTGAACATTGTATATCAAAACTATATATTTTTGTAAAATTTTGGTGGTCTGCGCTAAGGGTAAATCCGGACCTGTCTTTGATCATTTGTATTACACAATTGACAAGTTAAAATTTAGGTCCTAATTTAATTAAATTTGTTTTAAAAATTATTAGATACAAGCCAATTGGTTTTGTCATATTTTGTAAGTTATAGGCGCATGTTAACGCATGTTATCACAATGATAAAACATCTTATTAATACAACCTTACTACCGAAGAATTTTTGTATAAAAACGAGCTAAAAAAGGCTGGTTTGACTGTGAAATTTGTTAGCGCACGTCAGTACATTTTTACATCTTTCCATCAGATACAATTTTAAAAACCTTTAAATAACACGATGATAAAATTCAAAGAATGCATATTATCTAAACTGAATGTAATACCCTATTAGGCCAACCACCAAAGTAAATAATTATTTCTGTTTGTCTTGGCTCTGGGCCAAGGAAGTTTAAAGGTGTATGGAAGCCCAATACTGTAGAACAAAATTGTCCACGCGTGCAGGGCAGCGGGAATCGGGGGATCGGCCCCGCGGAATTTGCGCAATAAATAGTAGGTCAGATCCGGAGTTCCATAATTCTTTGTTACTATCTATAAAGTTGACATCATCAAATGTCAAATTCAAGCATTCACTGTTTTTTTTTTATTTTTTGCACAAAATTGTTGGTTATTAAACGATACTACCATAGAATATTTAAAATTATTGTGTAATATTGGATTTTATATCATCTGATATAATATGGAAAAAATAGATGGCGCCACTTTACAGCCTTTTATTTAAATGGTCGATATTTTGGGGGTTTTGTATTTTTACCAAAAATCTTAGTAAATAAATAAAAACACGATTTTTTAAAACTAAATTTCAAACATTGTATGATAATTTCATGTACTTATCACCAATTTTGTGATAAAAGAAGGGCAAGATAGTGTAAATGAGTTTAATCTTATCCTAAGATTGTGGTTGTACATTAAAAAGTGAAAATTTTTATAACTGCTTTTTAGGCATATACTTTTCACTAATAACAAACATTCATGAGACAGAATAACAGTGGTTAATAATGTTTAGTAACCTTTGGTACCTAGGTATCCATTGTAACAGTAACCGTTAATCCGTTAAATTCTATGTGTCTACAGTATGTCGAGCTTAAAAAGTTGATAATGTAAGTTTAAGAAACCAAAAATCTAATTTCTTTTTAAACAAATACAGAAAAAGCAAATACAATTTTACATAAAATTGTACTTTTTTTATTCAATTAGAGGGACCTGTATATATTAAAATTTGCCTGGTCTTCCCAGTAATTAGTAATTTTGATCCTTTAAAAGAATATACTAAATTATTAAATGAAATAAAAGTACCTAAATGTAAACCTTATTTCTTTTTAATAATCCACAGAAATACACAAACATGGTGGAAATCATCTAAAAGATAGTTAAGATTTCCTTACTTTTCTCACTGCTATTTCCTATGAAATTTTCATTTTCTATTATTCATAATTGATATATTATATTTATTCGGTTACCTAACTTTACGTTTCATAAGAAGCACCTAATTTAAATATAAGAAATACTTACCTAAAGTTAAAAATGCAGGGTAGGTTACCCTTAGATTTGCAAGACAAAACCATACAACCTCTAGTCATTTTGTTACGATATTATAAGTAACAAAAAATAAACACAAAATTATAGTCACAATTTAATAAACACTAATCACTAAAATAAGAAGGTTTTTATCAATCCAAAAAACTTCTGAACCACAAAATATAAGCACACAAAGCAAAACAATCGAAACTAATACGGCTCTTATAAAAGTATAATGTGTTGCCTAACTACACACTGATTTATCAGTGTGTAAGTAGGCAACATATTAAATTTTTTCGTGGAATTTCGTTATTGCGCAAAATCGGCGGGGCCAACTCTGACAGTTATTTTCATACTGAGCTGGACATTTTTTGATCGAAGGGGCCATAGTATTGGGCTTCCATACACCTTTAAACTTCCTTGCTCTGGGCACGTAGATGGATCTACCGAATTTTGTTTATCATTTAACATAATTGTCATAATAATTTTAGTAGTGACTATGATTTAAAACTCTTGACCAAAATACCCTATATTATCAGAATATTGTTTTAAAAATTAAATAAGTCTTTTCCAAGTGGCCAACTTGATTAGATCCAAGATGTACTGTTTATTGTGGAAACCCTGTGCGATCTAAAAATTACATTCTTCTTAAAATTTTAAATGAATCAGTATAAAGTTATGTAGTATTTCCTTATTTTGTTATTGAAAAAATGCTGATTCACATAAATATGTTGTGGTTCATACAAATGCAAAAGTTCAACATATTTTTCCGAATTTCGATATTTCTCCTTGGATACCAATGCCCATAAATCTAGACCAGATGATGACCAAGCTTCTAGAAATATATCGCAACGCAGATTAATAATTTCGTCTTGGAATATCATGGGGTTCAATTAAAATGTGACCGAAAATTTTTAGCCATTTCGTGGATATGGTCAACGGAATTATCAAAGAGAAAATTGATACATTACACAAACTTCTTAATTGTAAAAATATTATTTTTAGGTATATTAAACTTAAATTATTTTTGCTTTGCCACAATCGACTGGACTAAAAACAGCGATCGACTGGTCGATCGTTATCGATCGTTTGACTCCTGACTCTGTTCTATTGGCATTATGAATAAGAAACTTGCGTTTCAACGTGAATATGGATAGGCTCATGTAGTAAAAAACTATTCTATTGGAATATTTTTTTTATCATTAAACTATATTGCAAATTAATAACTTTTGCTTAAAGAGAATAGGTAAATTTTAGCACTTTGCAATCAAATTAAAAACAAGATTTTCTGCAATCCCAATAAGTAGTTAAACACTTTTTTTATTAATTTTTAAATTTTGTGATATCATGTTTATTAAAATCTTTTACAGAAATAAAGCAACACAACCGCAACGGTCTAATTGTATTTCAGCTAGCGGCATTTCTATTTTACCGCCCGACATGCTTTAAAATCATACTACTGCGTTTAGTTTTAGAAACGCAAAAACCTACTTTATTTAGTTATTGTAGAAAAAATAACTTTACTCCCATTAAAAGTTCTTATGTGAGTAGAACAGAAGCTAGTGCAACCTCCCGGATTGCTTTCCTGATATATCCCAGTTTCGTGACGGCGGCGTCAGCCGGGCGCGGGGAGGTTCCCAACAGCTGATTTTATACCGACGCCAGGTCATAGCGACGCCGGTAGTTCTGGCGACGCCGTTATCCAGGCAGCTTTCGTGCCAGATTCGTGTTTCTTTTATCTCCGCGCTTGATAAAAATACGCACTGAATTTTTTTAAACGATGAGCTATTTTTGTTGATAGTGCATATCTTTAAAATGGACTAAAATTTAGGGTAAGTGTATTTTGAAATGTTAAGAAAAATTTCGACGATAAGAACTTTATAAAGTTTTGAACTTTTTTTACTACAAATAAAAGTTGAAAACTAATTGGTTTAAAAGTGGGGATTATGTAAAGAAAATGTTGGTTTTAATGTGGTATGTGAAGATTATGTTGATAATGTTTTTGAGAGTTAATTAACATTATAGTATCAAAAAAAAGCAAAACGAAGATAGTTACAATTTAATTCTAATAAAATATGGCGCTATTTTTTAAATTTCTAAACATATCGAGTATAAATTTATGTATGTTTAATAATAATAATAACTTAATTAAAATGTCACTTAACTAAATGCTTGCAAATTGGCGGGTTTTAGGTACAGAAGTCATATTATATTTAGTCATGGTAATTAAATCACACTAATAAAAATAAATAAAATCGTTAAATAAACAATATAAAATTTTATGTTAGTTTTAATCAAATAGTAAGAGTTGTAATAATAATAAAAAAGTATTAAAACAAAAATTAGGTTAATAATACCATTAAAATCAGTTTAAAAACACTCTCATAAACTCTACATTAAATAGCAGTACCCATTTATAGGGGTACTTAACAGATCTTAATGGATGTGCTTTCACCAGTTTAATATTGAAAAATACAGGATGGAAAAATTCAATGCGCTTTATTCTTTTTTTTTTTTTATCTTGGGACAGTCCACGAAGGCTGATGCCTAAGTACTAACGTACCGTGGGTGTCTTCAGTGTGGTGAGAGGGAGTTTGTTCACACGGGACTTAAATTTTTGAAGATTGGGAGGAGAAGGGAAAACTTCTGCGGGCAGCAGGTTCCATAGTCTTGACACACTGAAGGAACGAAGAAAGCGGGAAGTTCGGGGCCTCTCTAACTAAAGTGTAAAAGGATGCATAAAAGTTGCACTACGTGTTGCTCTGTTGGGAGCTGCCAAAGAAGGAATTATACTGGCCAACTCCTCCGAGCAGAAGCCGTGAAAATACCTATAGAAGAGCGACAGATCCCCTACAGCTCGACGGTGGGCAAGAAGAGGAAGCCTTTCTGTGAGCGTTGGATCATTAATAAGACGAACGGCTCTTCTTTGAATGGAGTCCAGAATGCTAAGTGTTGTAGGGGACGCCATTCCCCAGACATGAGAACAATATTCTAAAGAGGGTCTGATTTGGGAAACATACAGAGTGTACAAATTGGAAGAAGAGAAATATTTTCTGGCTCGGAAGAGAAATCCAATCTTTTTTGAAGCTGCCGAAGCTATGGATAAAATGTGTTTGTGCCAGTTAAGGTTATTCTCAAAAGTAACGCCGACAAGATTAAACGACTCTTTGTTCTGCAGAACTTGGCCGCTCATATGTAAGGGATGAGCATTTGCAGACTTTTTCGCGACAGGGAACATGACTGTGTTTTCGAGGCATAAAACTGAACAAGATTTTTGGCGCCCCAATCCAAGATAAGTTTGAGGTCTTGTGAAAGAGATATCTGCATTGACCTGCGCTTGTTTTCGAAATCAGGATTACACGGTGGCTTAAGAAATTGAATACTAGAGTGGATGGTACTATCGTCAGCAAAACTATGAATGGGATTGATTGTGGAAGAGAGAAGATCGTTAATGTGTAGAAGAAACAGCGTGGGTGCCAGCACTGAGCCTGGGGCACCCCAGCATTAATTTGGTAGAAGCTGGAGGAATGACCATCTACACTAACTGATATACGTCGATTAGAAAGGAAACTGGAA
Source organism: Listronotus oregonensis (assembly GCA_019359885.1). Taxonomy (NCBI): domain Eukaryota; kingdom Metazoa; phylum Arthropoda; class Insecta; order Coleoptera; family Curculionidae; genus Listronotus; species Listronotus oregonensis. The sequence continues at coordinate 10,285 of JAHBCN010004006.1, forward strand.
AGCCAAGAGCAAAGCTTAGGTGGAAGACCGTAGAAGGAAGTTTGTTAAGAAGCCCATCATGCCAGACCTGATCGAAAGCTTTGGATATGTCAAGAGCAACGATCTGGGATTCACCAAGAAACTCAAGGGACTTGTTCCAGTTGTGTGAGACAAAGGAAAGAAGATCAGCTGTGGATCTACTGTGACGGAATCCATATTGTCTATCATGTAAGATCTTATGTTTTTCCAGATACTTTAAGATTTGGGAATTAATGAATTTTTCCATTACTTTGCAAACAACTGAAAGAAGAGATATAGGTCTATAGTTGGAAGGAAGACTTTTGGATCCTTTTTTGGGGACAGGTTGCACACGTGCAGCTTTCCAACTCTCCGGGAAAATGCCCGTGTCGTAAGAGATTCGAAAGAGGCGAGTTAAGATGGGTGCAAGCTCGGGAGCACATTTTTTAATACGATTGCTGGTATGCCATCCAGCCCAGACGATTTTTTAGTATTAAGAGAAGAAAGAATTCGCTTGATCTGTTTAACTTTAAAAATTATATCGGACATTTTATGAGAAACAGGGACAACTGTTGGAAGGGGAAGATTAGTAGGAGGATCAAGCGTAGAATTGGCAGCAAATTGTTTGGCAAATAGTTATTCCTATGGTGTAAACAATAAGAGCTACACCTAAGTTTAGATAACGGGAAAGGCACGGATTTTGACATGACATTGAAATTACTTATAAAAATTATTTTTAAAATCTTTTTACTATTCATGCCATTCTTTTTATTGTTAGGTAAAAATTAAAAGTTCTTTCTAAAATTTGTTGTTTTTTGCCTAATAAGTAACCTTTTTGGTTTTGTTTACAATGGAGTGCAAATTTTGACAATAAAGTCTTATGAGAATGCTGAAGATATCTTTTTACCCAAAGACGATTTTAAAGAAGAACCAGTAAAAGTGTTTGTAAAATGTTTTTTAGTTTTTGTGATCGTTGAAAATAAGGTTGCGAAAATTAATAACAGTTATTGCAAAATTTCCTATTTTTGCGGTAATCCTAAATTTTCATAGGTAATGACAAAAGTTAATTGCTAAGACAATTAAAGTTAATTTGTAGCTTTACTTCAACAATAATATAAACAAGTTTAATTAAATTAAACCGTTAGATAAATAATATTAAATTTCGAATAAATTAAATATACAGGTAACCGGAAATGATGAGCTACAGGCCCTTGAAGATGGTGTCATAAAAGTGGTTTTTATTTTATTTATTAGGATCTACTTACACTACAGGAGTTAACTTCTACGTATAAGTAAGAGTGATTGAAGGTCACTTTTTGAAAATATCAGGTGACCCATATTGCAACCAGTGGCGTGGGAACAAAGGGGTAGTTAGTTATTTAGGGTCATATGTTTTTGCCTAGTGTATTTTCGCTATTTTTTAAATAAATTATGTTTCTTTGAACATTTTTATGTAAAAAAGGTTTCCTTGGTATAAAGTCGTATAGTAGACGGTTTTCGAGATAAACGGACTTTAATGCTCAGATTTTTTTTTGAAAAATTATATTATTAATAAAAATACCAACAAATCAATAACAAAATAATATACAACGCTGTCCCTTAAATTTTAAATCCTTTTCAACGTTATTATACATTTTATAATAAGTGTTAAAAATTTAAAATAGTATTCAAGCATCTTCTTATTTTTATTACATAGCCTGTTTACTGTATTTACGCACTGCAGTCGTGCTTCTAAGTCCGTTTATTTTGAAAACCGTCGACTATACGACTTTATACCAAGGTAACCTTTTTTTACGTAAAAAAATTTAAAGAAACATAATTTATTTGAAAAATGGCAAAAATACACTCGGCGAAAAAAAATAAGTCCCTAAATAACTGACTACCCCTTTGTTCCCACGCCACTGGTTGCAATATGGCTCACCTGATATTTTCAAAAAGTGACCTTTAATCACTCTAACTTATACGTAGAAGTTAATTCCTGTATTGTAAGTAAATCCCAATAAATTAAATAAAAACCACTTTTATGACACCATCTTCAAGGGCCTGTAGCTCCCTCTGGAAGCATTTCCGGACCTATGTTATTATGATCTTTTTTCATATATTTTTATGTTGAATCGTACCTTAAAATTCATCATCGTCATTTTGGGACACCCTGTAGGTTTTAATTAAACAGTAGAGCAAAAGAAAAATAATATTAAAACGAATATTAGATTAATAGCACCAATAAAACCAGCTAAAAATACTCTCCTAAACTCTAAAAAGGGCATATAACAGACCTTAATGGGTATTCTTTTACCAGTTTTTTTTGGAAAATAAAGAATAAAAAATTCCATGCGCACTATTTTTATCTTGTAGAGAATAAAAACTACAGCTTCACATTACGGAAAAGTTGTGCATTTTAATATATAAGTTTTTAAAAATAGTTTTAAAAATATTTATTAAAATGATTTTTTTAAATTTTTGCTATGCATGCCTTTCTATTTAATCTTGTTTTAAATATGAGATTTATTATATCATTGCAATTTACCGCAACTAATACGTTCGCATTTTAGCAGAGGGTACACAATTTTGACAATAGTGTTATGAGAAGAAGAGGGCTGGAGATGCATTTCTTTTTAATGGCGATTTCAAAGAAAAGCCAAAAAAAGTGCTCCTACTAAAAACTGTTTTACTTAAATATTATAACTGCAAAATTTCCTATTTTTAAGGATATCTTAAACAATTTGGACATTTTCAAACACCAAGACAAAGCCCCAAAACGCACAACTTTGCAGTAATAAACCTTTAAACATCCGCTAAATTTTACGAAAATTTGATGGTTAATATATTTTTTTTTCACAGCTACATAGTTTACTGAATTCATCATCATCATCATACATCTCGTACATCACTAACGTGAGGTACGAAAGTCACGTTTCGCTGCCTGGGGATTATAAAAAAGTAATTATTTTTAATCCTTAAATTTAAATCTTTATTGGTTCAATTTTTTGGGTATAGACCGTATTTTGATCTATACCGAGTGACACAGCGGACATGTCCATAACTTTTTTATTTATTAAATTTAAATTTTGAAATAAAACAAATTTTTGCATTTCCAGTTTAAGCCGAAGTGATCAAAAATTTAAAATTTTAAATAGCACCCTGTAAATATTTTTATTCTACCTGATCCGCCCCAAAATTCTCTTTTCAACCATGTGTCACACTTGTCATTTGATTTTAAAATGGTTGCCAGAATCGATTTTATTTCCAAAATTTTAGTAGTCCATGACGTGACAATTACAAATTATATGTATAAGGCGTTCAGATGTAAAAAATAAGGCGTACAAATACATTTACTATTTCATATAATGTATACTAGTATGAAAAGTTGACTTTTTTATTAAAAACGCAAAATTATACAGATCTACATTGTTTTGCAAATAAGTAGATTATAAGTATTAATAACACGCCAAGTAGGCTTTGTAACATCCTAGCATATTGGATTTTGGTAAAAAGGTCAGTTGTTGTTTATACCAATTTTGATACATTATATGAAATAGTTAATATTTGATCTAAAGTTACTTTAAATAAAAATTGGACTATCATATGTTGGATTTTAAGATATTGAGCGTTAAAAATATACATTTCTAAAGTTTTAAAAATTAACCTCTATTCCTAACTCTTATTAATCAGATTATAATTTATGAAATCACAAATATTTTTACACCTCATTCTCCACATCTCAACACCTTTTACATGCTGATAATTTGTAATGGTCACATTACGGCCTTCTAAAATTTTTGGAAAAAAATCGATTTTGGCAGCCATTTTAAAATCAAATGACAAGTGTGACACATGCTTGAAAAGAAAATTTTAGGGCGGATCAGGTCATCTAAAAATATACACAGGGTGCTATTTAAAATTTAACATATAGAGTTACTTCCGGTTATACCGGAAGTAAAAAAATTGGTATTATTTAGTCCCAACCAAATTTTAAAAATTCATTCCAATAAATAAAAAAGTTATGGGCTGTTACATGTCCGCTGTGTCACCCGGTCTATTTAATATAGTCGTGTTTTTAAAACCGACCCACATTTAGGCGTACGGTAGTGCGCCAGGCCAAGTTCCGGCCTGACGCACGCAGTATGTATATTACACGAAACATTTTAGAGTGTTATTCGCCCTATTATAACTTTGTTATCGTTCCACATAAAGGTATGAGATTTGGTATGTTATTTCACATAAGTATTCTAATTACCAGGAAAAATTGAGCAAATTATGTCAAGAGGTTTCTGACATATTCGATTTTGAAAATCGCCCATTTTACTACTGACTGACTGACTGACTGTGAGTGGTAACTTGAAATTTGGTATGTAAGTAGGCTTTACGACACAAGTAAAGGAAAAATTCGGAAAACTGCACAAACAGGGGTAGTTATTAAGTATATTTAAGGGGTATTTTAGAAGTTTGTAATCTGATTAAACCTGAGTTTCTGAAGACCTTATTGTCTTAGAAACATAGCTGAGTACCTATCTGTTACGTGGGTTGAATTAAAAGCACAACACACTAGTTCTCAATTATGTATCCTTGAGACAAGAAGGGTGTGTTGGCTAAAAATTGTGTACAAAACTTGGTCTAATTTAAGATGTCAGTACTTTAGGCGGCCAAAATTTTTGGATAGGAACTTAGCCCTTATTTTACATAAGTGTTTTGGTGGGATTATGTCTCAGTATAAGCATGTGTTTTTAAAAACAGAAATACCACAAAAAAGTTTAAAATATATGCGTGATATGATCATTTTTGATTCACGAACGTTTAGTGAAATTGCCAGCTTTTGCAGACCTTTAGCAAAACTTCCCTGAAAAATATTGTTAAAGAACAAAGTTTTATCTTTTTGTTTTGTATTATTTTCCTTAAAAACATTTCTTTTAAAAGCGCTTTCTTAAGCAAGGAAAGAAGTCTTTAAAAACAGTATTTAGAAAACATTTTGTTTCATGTTTAGAAGTTTAGGAACAGTCGTTGTAATTACGGTATTATTATTAAAATGATAATACCGACCCTTTGTTTAGTATTTTTATGTTTTAAAAATAATATACAACTTGAATGGTATTTTTGATTTGTTTTAAAAAATTGCCAGTAACCGCAAATAAAATAAATTTAAGAAATACTAAGGAACTTTGTAGAAAAATTTGTGGAAAAAAGTAGGTGTTAAAAATATTTCTTTTTTGCGTTTTCTTCCCAGATAGAAAATTGACCCTAAAAATCCTTTTAATACACTAAAAAAAAAGAGAGAGGTATGTCAGGGATTTCTAAAATATTTTATTAAAAAAATTGTCCATTTTACTACTGCTTGACTCACTCATTGACTCATCAAAGGTATGGAGAACTCGCCGAGGAAGTAGAAACTACTTTGCTTTGCTTTCACTTTTCTTGGCCTCCGTCGGTGAACGTTCAGCCAGCTCTTCCCGTTCCAGACACTCGTTGTTGTCAACGTGAACTTTCCCGAGCTTCGTAGGTGGAACTTCTGGATCGTCGGGCTCTGTAACCCCCAGAAATTCCGAACTTTTTCAAAACTTGAATTTTTAGCAAAAAAAATATCGATGCAGGGCACAGACATTGACAGTCCGACCAGGGACTGCTTCTGTTATCACGCATAACCGTTTTCTGTTAGTACTGTCCCTCCCTGCTGAGCGCGCAACCATCTTCCGCCATTAAGAAAATACCTCGTGCGTGGGGCCCTCAGAAAGGAACAGGTATAGGAATCTTCGTTCACAGCGCTTAGCCCCAGAAGGACTCCATCGTTTGGCTTGAGTTTCTCCTTGATCCCCGATGGCAAAAGCTGTTGATACAGCGCCTTTAGCCGCCTTCCCGGAAAAAACTATGTAGTTTTTTTATCGCAAGCACTTCACTGATCGAAGGTCAAAAAGGAACTAAAAAAAGTAGAAACTAGAAATTTGGTATGTAAGTAGGTTTTAAAGCGCAAGTAAAAGACCAATTATGCAAACCGTAAATTTTTACTCGGAACACCGTGAAACAGAGGCGGTAATATCGTGTATTTAGGGGTTATTTTAAAAGTTTGCAATCTGATTACTCCTGAGTTTCTGAGGTCACAATTATTGTCTTACAATTTAAAATTTTTTTTATTGAACTCAAAGGAAAGGAGAGATTATATCAAAAGCACTTATGTAAAATAAAGGCCAAGTTCCCATCCAAATATTAGACAAAGTTTTTTTGACTGGGCAAGTTTTTTACTGATATATTCGTTAAAGTTTATTTGAAATTTCAATATTTTTTAAGTTATTCCATTATTCGCAACATACATATACTTAGAGATTGCCTAGCACTAGGGCACACCAGAGGGAAATGTCTAGGAACAGCATGGCTGGACCTAAATGACATAAGATTTCTACCACCGCATCACTAGTTAGGAAAAAACGCATGTTTTTAAACGGTTTTTCGCAAATAACTCCAAAAATGTATATTTTAACAAAAAAAAAACCACATAAAACAAAGATGTACCAACCAAAACTAACCAAAACAAAAATGCAGCCTGTAAAAAACAAAAAAAAATGTTTTTTTTTATTAACCGATTTAACTTATAAAATCTTTAAAGATCTATCTTGAAAAAACCTTTAAAATAACTACCTACTGGTAAAAGTCCTTTTTATAAAATGTAAGACGAGTTATAACAAAAATAAAGTCGGTTTCTATTTTTTGTGAAATAAAAAGCAACGAAACCACTCCCGTCAGAACCACCCACTTAAAACTAATCGTTAACCATTTACAATTTACTTTATTTATGTATAATCTGTCTCAAAGTATATGGTTATGGCTTTTGACGGACCATACCCCAATAAACCTTTAACGATTTTATTACCTATTGTTATTGGGTAAACCCATTTGTTCATAAGGGCGGGGGTGGGTCAGGTATTTCTTGAGTATTAACCATTGGGCATATAAATATTTTGGCTAATATTTTAGTGGTAGTGTTGAATAACCGGTTTTACTGTGCGTTTCGAAAAAGTTGTTTTACGAAAATATAACTATGTCGCGTCGAAATCATTTGTCATTAGATGCAAAACAGGTTGTGAAAAATGTGTATGAAACTTTAATCAGTAGAGGTCTAATTAAACAAGAAGCTTTTAAAGAAACCTTTCTACTTACAAAAACTCCAACATCATCGATAAGGGATATTATTATTAGTGAAGAATTGAACAAAAGAAAAAAATGTAGTGATTTTCAATCTCACCGTATAGACAATAGCGATCAGGACCTAATAAGATGGAAAATATATTGTCTTTATAAAAGCGGAGTTATTCCTACCCTGGATAAACTGAAAAAGAAGCTAGACGAAGACGAAACCAATATAAATATTAGCCGTGCCACCCTCCATAGAGTTAGACAATAGACAAAAGACAAGTAGTAATGGAATCGCACAGAATACGCAGTTGGAGATTTAATTACCTTCAATAAATTAAAAGATATAGGTTAGAAAACAGATCCATAATTTACCTTGATGAAACATGGTTCGATACACACGACACAGTATCCAAAGGATGGGTTGATTTTAGTCAAAACTGTGAGACGAAAGTACCTTCAAATAAAGGAAAACGCATTACCATAATACACACTGGTTCAGAAGACGGATTTGTCCCAAACTGCTTGCTGTTGTCTGCAAAGAATATTAAGAATTCTAGCTTGGATTATCATGAGGATACAAGTGCAGAACTTTTTGAAAACTGGTTTCAAAATTATCTTTTAAAAAAATATTCCAAACAACAGTGTTATTGTCATGAATAACGCAAGCTACCACAGCCATCTGCTACACAAAGCACCAGCTTCATCAAGTTCAAAAACTGAAATCCAGAATTACTTGTTAGAAAATGATATTTATTTTGAATTCAGTTACAAAAAAACGCAACTTTTGAAAGTCCTAAATTCATATGCAATTAAAAAACAATATGTATGTGATAATTTGGCTGAACAGGCTGGGCATACTGTCTTACGGCTTCCGCCGTATCACTGTATGTTTAACCCCATAGAGCATTTGTGGAACCAAGTAAAATCAAAAATCAGAGCAGAAAATGTTACACCTACTTTAAGTCCCATTGTTATAAATTTGATAGAAAATGTAATTACTAACATACCAGTTGAGAGCTGGAAAAATTCCCTACAGCACATTATAAAAATTGAGGACTCTTACATTTCTATCCAAAACAACATAAATCCTATTGTAATTAATCTAAATGATGACTCTGATAGTGAAACAGAATTAGATTTAGATATTTAGATTAAAAATGTAATTATGTATATGTATATTTAATTTCTTAATGTAATTTTAAGATTATACTTACCTAAATAAAAATAAATTATAAATCTTTATATTATTAAAGTCCGTCCCTAATGTTCTGTCCTTTAATACCTACCGATCCGCAGTTTTATTGCTGTCGGCAGGTATAATCCATAAATGAAGGCAAGAGCTAACACGGTATACTTTGAGACAGACTATATTAGTACTATATCCTAGATGTTTGACCGGTTTAGTACACTCTTATTTTTAAAAAATATTGAATTTAAAGTATAAATATAAAGTATATAATTTGCGGAATTTCTCATTTTTTTTTTTAATAATTTTATACACTGATTGGGATACGTTTTTAAAAAAACAAAGAAATTACCATCATTAATTAACTCCGTACAAAAGTAAAAGTGCCTTAAAAACATGGAAAGGTACATTTATGGAGAAAAAAATTACATTATATTTTTGCCTTGTTAACTAAAGATGCGTTACTTTAGTTTCTCAATTTCTCATGTGTCTTCTTTCGACTTTCACTGTGCCGTTCACAATAAAAATTTTCCAAACGGTTTTATTTGCTTTCATTACCACATTGCAAAGCTTAAGTGCATTTCATCATCATAAGTTTATTATATTTTGAGTAAAGCACCATAGTCTGCACTTGACCACAAAACAACACACTTGACCTAAATAATTCAGGCATTTTTCACATGTGGAAATGATATTTCCAAAAATATTTATTTTCGTTTGAAACTGAAATGAAATATATTAACGAATAAATTACTTCCAGATAATAATGTGTTTTTTAACTGGAACCAAGGTGGAAGCAGAATGTTGTGTCCTTAATAAACATTATCCTAAGAAAGGTTAAATTAAGAAAATACTGTAAAATATAAAATAGCAAAATTATTTGAAGTATGAAGTACGTACATCCATAGATAACCTAACTTTAGATATATAATGGTTTATCGCATTTACGACAAGTTTATGATAGCGCGCATTAAACAAACGATAGTGTCATTTAGCATGCGTATGTAAAAGGCAGGACCAGTGCCGGACTTAAAATCAATTAAACGCAATTCTGTCGACATTACACGGTTTTATGTCAGTTCAAAAACGACGAAGTTTAAACGCTTTCTGTATATTTAAAGAGTTTTGCTTTGGTTGGGGATCAGTAAAGGAATCGTGTAATACACTCTCACCTGTCGTGTATTTGACTGGACTTGCAAATGGCCGTATAATAAACGGTTTTTTGCGAGATTTGAACAATCTTATAGACAGAAGGGTAAAAAAAATATTGGTACGAATAACATTAACTCTTTTCCTGCTTACACTTATGTTTTCGATAGCGAGAAAAGGATATTGTAAACATCTTAAATGTATTTATACAAAACGAGCATATATTTACTAGAGGCAGCCTTGCCGTTTGGCAGTGCGAGAGAGAAAAAGGATCATAGTATAACCTTTTTCCGTGACTCCAACGTGCCGATTGATCGACGCGGAAAGACCGACCAATCAGCACGCAGAGCGGGGTATATATATTCCTTTCACCGACCAATGAGCAGGTTGGAGGAAGAGAAAGGTTATACCCCTATTCTTTCTTTCTTGCACAAATGTTCGCTTTTTAAGCGGCAAGGGTACGTGCCTCTAGTAGGTATATGCTCCAAAGATATACGTTTTATGTTGTAACCAGGGTTACTGACTTTTTGGATTAATGCAATACATTTTTTGTTCAGATTTTTTCAGTTCGAAATAAACAATTATAGTGATTTTTTTTCAATTATGATTGTGTTATAAAAATACATATTGATGAAACAAAAATTTAATTCTTAGATAAGCCACAAGAGTCATGTTCAGTCGTATTCTCCATTTTTTATTATTACTAAGTATAACGCATCAGTTGTGAACCAGTATCAAAATTCGTGGCTTTCCATAGCTGTAACATTTAGAAGAAAAAAAGGAATTTAAGAAGGACAATGGATAATATAAAACGTTTCACTGGTTCAACAACCGTGGTTTTTAACAGTTAATATATATTTTTAAGTGTCATTCTCAAACGAAAATGAACATATTATAATAAGGCCCGAATTATTAGTCTTTTAAGATCTTGACAGAATAAACCTCGTGACTTATTAACACGTTCTATGTGAAGTTGTTTCTTGGAAAAAACTATGCGAAACATTAATAATTCTGACCTAAACAAGGAAATTAAAACCTAAGAGTTTATAGGAGTACATTTATTTAACATAAGTAAGAATTTTTATTATTACAATAATTTGCTTGCTGGCTCTTATAGTAATAAAAATAATTGACCAATTAATATTTTTCGAATTTATCTACAAGACTTTATCTTCTCTCTTTCGTAAAAAATTAGAAAAGCAGAAGTTATGGAGGCAATAGTAGAAATACCAAAGTCAGTCATCCCTTTGACCAACCTGTAAAGTCCTAGAGAAATACAACAAAAACAAACATATATGTAAGTAATTAAAGAACAACAGATAAAATATTTAAAAAACTTTAAAAAAGCCATAAAAACTAAAATCTAATCTAATCGAGGTCAGTTTGTCTTTTAGTCCTGATACTGGCGATTCCAATAATGTGCTAGCTATAGGTATATAGCTATAGGTATAGTTTTGTTATATTCATAAATAACTGAAACATTAGAAACTTAAACTAATATTTGTTTTAGAGCTACCCTGATCAACTAAGGTCTTTGATATAGCTAATTAGTATAAGAATCTTTTGAGGTGCAATATGCACTGCTGATTTGTGTAGTTGGCGCAATTTAAGTCAAAAAGGTTATTCAGCAATTTGGATATTTGGATTTGAACATTGTTGATGAAATTAGGAAAAAATGGGTAAACATCTGAAAATCCGATACCCCCACGTTACTTATTCTTTATAAGAACTTTAGAAATATTAATAATAAAGGTTGAAATCTAGGAGGCCTAGTTCTGAACGCATGCAGTTTGTATATTAAACAAAACATTTTTGCTTATTTTATCCCCCATCATAACTTCGCTATTGTTCCACAAAAAGGTATCAGATTTGGTATGTAAATTTACTCAAGTAGTCCCATTAGTTATGAAAAAATTAAGAAAGTTTTGTCAAGTGGTTTCTAAGATATTCGATTTTAAAATCACCCATTTTACTAATGACTGACTGACTCACTCATTGATTTATCAAAATTATGGGGCACTTGCTAAGGAAGTAGAAAGTTAAAATTTGGTATAAATGGGCTATAGAACACAAGTAAAAAAATTTCGAAAACTGCACATCTTTAATTGAAACACCCTGTAATATGAGCGGTTATATCGTATATTAAAGAGGCGTTTTAGAAGTTTGTAATTTGGTTGAAGCTGAGTTTGTGAGGTCATAATTATCTTAGAATTTAAAGTGCGGGTAGAATTTTATTCCACTTATTGAACTTAGCAAAAGGGAAGAAATACCAAAAACCCTTATGGGGGTATTCTAGGGTAGAAACATAAATTTTAGGTGATTTTTGAAGTGCCGTCAAAAAAAGGCAATTAATATTTTTACTATCTATTTTTTTATGAGTTATTTATTAACATTACAAAAATATAGAAAAAAATGAAAAAATAAAAAAAGTTGAAAATTCAAAAAATTAGCTGCTGATGAAGCGGTGGGGGGTGCGGATAGTTCCTGACTTAGACAAGTCTATAAAGAAGACTCTCAAAAAATTTTAAGTAAATCAGTCCAGTAGAACTTGAAAAATCGTGGGCATGGTCACGATCCAATTTTTTGAGACCCCTCCCCACTTCATCAGCTGCTAATTTTTTGAATTTTCAACTTTTTTTTTTTTTGTATTTTTGTAATGTTAATAAATAACTTATAAAAAATGGATAGTAAAAATATTATTTGCCTTTTTTACGACACTTTAAAAATCACCTTAAATTCACGCCTCTACACTAGAGTACTCAATTATATAAAAATATGAATAATATAAATGTGAATTAGTGTAAAAGAGAAGACTGGTGCAATCTGGTATATTTTTATGCATCAGTAAGCTCAAACGTTAGAGTAAATAGGAACGAAATGTTTGTTTATTGTTCAAACGTATGTCCGCGCTTGGTGAATAAGCGAAAAATAAACGAAAAGTTCATTAAATAAAAATTAAAACTAAACTGACCTATTTTATGTCGGAATGATTCGAGTGCATTTACTGCGATTGATTAAAATATACTCAAAAATATTTTAATTGTAAAAAACGTAAAATCCAGAATAAATTGTGCCTAGATAGTTTAATTTGATGAATAAATAAACATCATTTAGCTTTTAGCAATAAATATATAATTAATATAGAAGAAACATATAATGTCTAAATCTATTTTCCATGTTATTATCCACGATTCTTCCTAAATACGTTTCACCCGTCTCAGGATCTCAGGTATAACCATAGAGTAACCTATAAATAGGTTTCACTTCTCTGTATTTCCCTATGGGGGCAATTTAATTTTTTTGGACCATCCACGGGCATGCGAATTAAGTTTGTCGTGATCAGCTGAGCGTCTGGCCTTCCTCATTACCTCTCGAACAGGGTCGTAGTGGCCCATTAAATTACCAAAAATCATGTTTATATATAATAAATAGAAATAAATGAATATCGAAAAATTATATATTATTTTTTTTATAAATACCCAACGTGTAGCATGTCTAAAAGTTCCTAGATAATTTTTACTGAATTATTTTAATGAAATTAAGAGTGAAACGTATTTTTAAAAGTGTTTTTTATAAATAATAGGAACTTAATAATTGTAAAAAAAAGTTGGTCCTGTTGATTATCCAGTGTGTTATCGATTTTATGATCTTAAAAGCCTCTCTTTACTTTCAGTCTCAGATGGTCCCTATGATACGTTTTCTTCTATGATAATTCTTTTAATCCCAAAGACAATTTGCAAAAATCACCGATAAATTCCTTAAAAAGGTGTTTTTCAAAATACTAGCTTAAGAAATTATCCACGATTATTTTCTGTGCACTCGTTACACCCATATGAGACGTGAGGCGGACTAAACACGTCTGGGAAGAGAGTCATGATTGATAACACAGAAAAGTAGGTTTTCATCTTTTAAGTTTCTGAAAGTAGTAAAGTAATACATTTTTTGTATGCACCGAGATAGAAAAGATTTTCCATTTTAAATACCGATACCTATCTACTCTAGTAAAGCTTTAATGACATTTTAATGAGATGTTACAGTTACTATTACAAAGTAAAATACAGTAAAATTTTAAATGTTTTTAAAGATATCCAGAAAAAGGCACACATTAGTAAAATATACATGTTTTTGTTAAAAGGCATTTTAAAATATATTTTACTTTATTATTATCACCACTTTTTTCTATAAGATAATTTTTTTTAAATATGTCTTAAAGTTTAAAATTCATTATTTCCTATTGTTTTAAATACAGACTAAAAGTTTTAATTGCATTTTTTAACTAGGGCCAGTGTATGTAGTCCACGGCATTTAGATCAAAATCGACCGAAAAAAAAGGAATTTTTAAGGCTAGCAGATACCGAGATGCGGTTTTCTGCATTGTGTTCAGAAAGCTTCCTAGAAAAAAAAAGTCTATATGGTGTGGTTATGCCATTTTTAGAAAAATGCATTCTGGTGCAATAATGCCTTCAATTGATAATTACTTAATATATAATGACGGAAACCGGAAAAATCGAAAATGTCACTCGGTTCGGGGATGCCGAATTCAATTCTGGCATTAGAATAACACGAGGGCGCTCGGGGGTGCCCGGGAGTAATTGGGGGGAAATTGCCATGTTCATGAAAATCAGCCGAAAATCGTTAGTCGGGGGTTTCGGGTATACCGACTTTAATTCTGGCATTAGAATTACCGGGGGCGCTCGGGGGTGGCTCTGCGGGAAAGGTAACGAAGAAAGTGAAATATCACAAATTAGGAAAATAATACCTTATTTAAATATAAATTGTACTTTTTATTAATATTAAATTATCCTTTATAAAGTTCAATGTTTAATTTAAATAACAAACATCTTCTTCAAACCCTTCTTTTTCTACCCCGAGCCCCCAGATAATTCTGATGCCAGAATTATACTCGGCATCAACGAAAACCCCCGAGTAACGATTTTCGGCTGATTTTCATGAACGCTGCAATTTCCTACCAATCACCCCCGGGCACCCCCGAAGACCCCGAGCGCTTCCGGGTAATTCTAATGCCAGAATTGAATTCGGCATCCCCGAAAACTCCCAAGTAACGATTTTCGAGCGATTTTTCCGAGTTTCCAGTCGTTCTTATACTATTGCAAGTAATTATGCAGTTGCAAAATGCATTTACGGCACCAGAATGCATTTTTCTAAAAATGGCATATCCACACCATATAGACTTTTTTCCTGGGAGCTGCAGAAAACCGCATCTCGATACTGCTGGTCTTAAACATTTCCGATTTATTTCCTTACTTCCCTGGACTAACTGCTAGAAGCCACAATATATTACAAGTAATACATAAGAAAAGATTTTTTTAATAGAAAGTAATTAATACGAATGTAATGAAGAAATAACGTTTTCTATAAAATACCATGAATTTTGTCACTTATTTTAGAAGAAATGATTCTGCGTACTTATTCTTTTTTTCAAATATTCATTAAAATCAATATTTTTTTTCTAGTTTATCAACAATATCAAAGGTTTACATGTATCTTTGACAATGTATTATTTATATTCCATTAAATTACAACTTGGCCAGTATTAACGAGACAAAGTTTAAAGTTAAATCCGAAAGACCAAGTATATATTTATTTTAAAAATATATTACATGTTTGCAAGACAATAGGCCTGAAAATAATTAACTTTTATTTCAAGACACATATCTTTAGAAACCTTATCCCAATATTTATTTTAACAGGTTTGATGCTTCACCTTGACATAATTTTAGTTTAAACGGATGTAGACAAATTTAATATTAGGTTTGATGCCTTTGCCGAAATAAATTACTACATTCAGAATTTTTTTGACATCTTCATTAAACAATCGTTACGAAACTGTGTGATTTTTTTAAATCAAACACACCGTCTGTTTTAAATAAAATTATTTTACCAATATGCTAAAAAGCTAGACTTATTGACTGGTGTCTTAAATTTTTTTGTAATTTTTTGCAGACTTTCTTTTAAAAAATAATTTTATTAGTTTTTAGCGTCATTAGTTCAACTGTTGTGCTGGACAAATAGTATTTAAGGCTGTAGAAATTTATTTTACAGCTCCTAAGAAAAATATAGCTAAATCTTCAGCTAATTTTACCGGTTCTTAAACTTGTGTTCCAAAAACTCCAACTTTGCATCCAACAATGACCAAATGAGGCTGTTTAGGCCGCTTAAATAAGTTAAATTAACAGTGTTGTGAATAGTAGGTGTATACATATTATTGCCCTCAAAGGGATAATTAAGGTAGAATTTAGTTTCTGCCAAAAATAATGCCTTTATTATCGCGAAACGTAACTCAACAAGCATTTATGTTCTCCTCTAATAACTAAATATTTTACAAAAACCAACAAGTCCTGCCACATGTTGTACATTTGGGTTTCAGGGGTCGCTGGTCACGAATATGAGATCAGATATAGTAAATTTGATTCCTTGATCACTCAAACGTATAACCACTTTTTTGTGGTATAACCGAAAGTTGCCGGCTGAAAGCAAGTTCAGTTAGATTTAAACTTTAGATTTTATCAGCTTAGATTTCTTTACCATATATTTCTCTGACTTAGATTTCTTTAGCCCCAAAACCTTTAACCCTAAATGACCGGTTAAAAACGGCTTCAATAAACTTGACACCTTTTTCCTCTTTGATTTTTCCACCTTTCAAACCCATAACCCCAAAAGGAAAAAGTGAGTTTAATAGACCTCAAACTTTAGACTCCTTTATCTTTGATTTCTTTAACATAGATTGCGTTACCTCAGATTTCTCCATTCCTTCCCCAAACCTATAACCCCAAGTGACCAATTAAAAATGAGTTCAACTGACCTCAAACCTTAGATGCTTGTTTGAGTACAATTATTAAACATGCTTTTAACCGTCCGTTTTAAAAATAATATCTTTGCCATTTTATTTTATCTTATAAAACCATTCAACTTAGGCATCCGACAAATTAATAACAATGGCGGTGTACTGTAGATAACTCTGGTTAACATTTGATCTACGCGGGAACGATAAGAGGGTCGGTTAACCTCCATCACCTTAGGTTTAAGGTCATTTAAAGGTCAAATTAAGAAAAAACCATCAGAAAAATCTTGAAAAATGCATGCATAAGTTTTTGAGGTGATGTGCTAAATAATTACAAATTATTTATTTAAATTTTGGATCAATATATTTTTGTCTTACATGACCTTGAACCTGACCTTATAAAGGTTAACTGACCTCAAATTCTGATTCGCCGACCTCGAAAACAAACGTACAAATTTTTTCAAATTTTCGAACGGTACTTAACATTTTTATTCCAAAAACAATTAAAATGACCTTAGATGACCTCTAGGATAGATGTAAATAGACGCCGCATTCGGATTTAGCGACTTTGAGAACATATGCATGATTTTTCCAATTGTTTTTTTCTTTACTTGACCTTTAACTGACCTTGAACCTGACGTGATGGAGGTTAACTGACCTTCTCATCCACCCCATAAACCCTAGTAGCACCTAACCGCATCTAGCGTTTCCGCGTACATCCAATGTTTATCTGTGTAATTTAGCGATAAAAAAAGCAAAGTTTTTTTAAAATTATTTAAATATTGTTAATAACATTAATGTAGGGATTATTTGGACAATTTTAAAAACCCTCAGTTTTGGTCGGTAATGGTTAGTTAAAGCGGCTTTTTATTTTTCCCATTATTATATTTCAGACGTGATAAATCACTAAAAGTAGGAACTGAACTAAACTGAACCGAAATAAAAGGCCACTTAAATAATAAATATTTTTAAAAATCATTTTTATTATAAAGGTTTTGTTTTTATTTGTTTTTTATTAGATAGTGGACTGTTTTTCCTTGCAAAGAGTCAATTTTTACTGATTCAAGGCAGTAAGAGTATACTTTTCCTAGGTATAGTCAACTCTCTCTAGTGAATGTTGATCATAATTTATCACTTTTCGTTTTTAATCAAGTTTTACTAAAAAGACCAGTAAGAGTCGACTTTACCTAGGCCAAGTCAACTCATACTGGAGAATCTACTTTTCCTGTAACATATAGATAAATAAGTAAAAAAAGTCTATCATTTAGAAAGTGTTACAAAGTACTGGGATGTAATTATATTTTGACACCTACCAACACTGATTACAAAAAAAAGATAAAAACAACTTTATGGAAAAAAATGAATAGCGCTAGGTTAGGAAAAACGAATTATTTATTTTTTCTTTATTTTAAATAAGAGGTTATAAATGGAGTAAAATTAAATATCTACCTTGCGACGTCAAATACCAGAATCAAGTTTCGTTAGGCGATATTCTAGAAGTTTATATATGCACCCTTATTTAGTAAATTGCTTTTAAATATTTACTGAGTTTAAATTTACAGTTTTCTTGCATAAAATTATTCTTGCCGTAAGTTTTTTGCATTTAAGTTTACTAAACAGTTTGAAAGTTATTATTGCGATTTATTTGGGTAATATGATATACAAACCAACATACCGGAACTTGACTAATTTGTAAACAATAAATAGGTAACTCAAAGATAAGTTACGGCATATATGTATATGATAGTTTCAACTGCTCTTGTATTAGAAAATACTAAAGGAAAAAACGAAAGTAATACAGAATCTTGCCGACAGTTGTGTCTTTTCTTGGATTATTTTTAGAACTTGACAAAGACAATCATAGGTGATATTTGTACAAGGCAGTAAGGGCAGTCACTTCTCGTGACCAGGTGAGCACCCATGTCAGTATAAGTACTATAAATAATTCATTATTAATATTTGATTTTTTAATGGTATAAATTAAACATGTTTTATGGTACATTTCACAATAATTCGTTAATTTCTCGACCACAATAAAATTTAAATGACAACCCTCAGTGGTAAAACCAGCCATAAATAAATTGCACGACAAATATCTATTGTGAAGGCACCGCACTTTTTGAAAGGGAACAGGTCCTGAATACCTACCAATATCAATATTTTAGGTTTGCAATTTTGGATGCTTAATAACACTCAGGAAAAAACCTTGACAACTGACGGAACTAAGATGAAGAGACTTTGCTTTATATTGAACACCTGCAATTTGCCTTTTACCTACGTAATATATTAAAAAGTAGGTACAATAATAAAAAAAGGAAATTTTAAGTCCGGACCTACAGGCGGGTATCCAAAGTTTATAGAGTTTTACAGCTGACAGTAGCAGGTAAAACGAGATATCAACAAATTATTGTGGAATGTACTGTACATGGTGTTTCCATTATTGCTTATTTAATTCTTTGGTATTAAATATTTAAAGGTCAGTACCTGCATATTCACTAAAACATTTACTTTAGTAGTCATGTAATTAAAATAAAAATTGCGCATGCCCCACATCCCTGGCATCAAAGAAAAGTTGTCGCAATTGTTAAAAACCAAAAAGTGCATATGAGCTATTTGCTTAGAAAAATTGCGGTTGGAAACTTTACCGCAAGAAAACCATCAAACTGTAGAAACGTATTTTTTAGTATATAACCCTGATTGGTAATTGGACCTATGTATTTCTTTGGAGATGTGATAGAACATAAGGTAAGGAGTAAATTTAACCCTAACATGCATTATACCAAAAGCAATAAGTTTTGAGATATTTTGTTATTTATTTTTTCTTTAAAAGAGTAGATTTTAGTGCCTTAAAATATTATTTTCAAAAAATGTATTTTAAGTTTTTGTAACTTTTTTACTGGAATACTGGTTCAACGCAGTGATCTTCCGTTTGGAACTAAAAATATTCACAAGCATTTCGATGGTGTAAAAATCTGAAAAAAATAGTTAAAAAAGAATTTTTAAAAATTTCAAAATTTCTCAAAACCAGATGCATTTTGTGTAATGCATATTAGGGTTAAATTTACTTTTTACTCCATGTTCTATCACATCCCAAAAGAAATGTATCCAATTACCAATAACCCTGTACAATAAATCGAAATAAAAATAATAAATAATAATCTAATAAAGGCACCATTACTAAGAAAGATTTTAAAACCAGTTAAATAGTTTATACTAAGTATATTTGTTCCGAGAGGATTTTGTGTTTTATTTCAGACATTAAAGATCACCTGCACATTTTTAACTTTTTTGATTAAATTTCTTCCGTTTAATACAAAATCATAAATTTGCAAACCTTTTTTTCTGTGGAATTTAATTTGTTATTTTTGAAACATTAATTGAAGATGTTTTTACAATAGTGTCCTTGTTAAAATTTTCCTTTTCGCAATTTTTCTAGCATGCAATTTTATTGAAAATTTTTACAGTTTAAAATTTATTGCTGCAATTTATTTTGCTAATAGCGCACCAACTTACTTAAATTTAAAAACAACTTATTTAATTATTTAGTAAAATTGTTTATAAAATAAATACACAAATATTTTTATTTTTTGGTTATTATTTAAAATTATATTTTAATGCTTGACGATCTTTTAAGTTAATTGCACAGTGTTAAATATATTAAGGTTCGTACTTCATTAATTACCAAAATAGCAGGATTTACCCAAGAAATTGCACGAAAGAAAAATTGTACCAATTTTTAAAAACGAAAAAGTGCATGTGCGCAGATGGAAAAATTATAGCAAAAAAAAATTTACGTTCATATCGTTCAAACTATAAAAACAACTTTAAGAAATAAAGTAAAATGTTTTATTCGAACATCATACAACATTAGGATTCTGCTAAAAGTTTTGTCTCTTGTCAATAAATTGGTTGCTTCATGTGAGCAGCACCAGACTTTATAACAAGCAGAAATCTATCTGATTGATGCCTGGGACGTGTTTAAATGAATGTAGGTTTATTTTTATTTGAAGAAAATTTCCTCATCGATTTGTTCCAGAAACACAAGTTTTATCATTTTGTCAAGGTTCAAAATAAATAACTATACTATTTTAAACGACACCGTAACTAATAGGACTCTGAAACAGAATTATATTTTCAAATTTTGCACTAGAGCTATTAGCCTTAAGTACTTTTTGATTAACATTTATTTGTTTAATAAGTATTTATTTAAGCACTACAACTATTATACAGGGTGATTTATGAAGAAATGTCGCTACTTCAGGTACGTAGTCAGGGTCCAAAAATAAACATAAAAGTCTATATAAATATGGGTCCGCAAGGCCTTCGTTTTCGAAATACAGGGTGTTATAATTTTGATTTAATTTTTCAATTTTTTAAATAGAATTTATGATAATATAAATATTCGAGTAAAAATTGGTATCCTGGGGTTTTTTGGTATGACGGATTCGAACCTAATTTTAGTACGGCTCTTACTTGTAGGGAGTGCCACCTACACGTCTTTTTACTATTTTGAACAGTTACAACTTTTTGGTACGGCCCTGTATTACATTTTTTATAAATTAAATAATTCTTTTGTCATTTTTACGTCAAAAAGCTATACCTGTTAAAAGTTGATATGATCAACCGTTTTCGAAGATATTTAGATTTAAAAAAAATACGACGCATCTGATTTTATTATAGCAAAAATTAAAAAAATAAAACAAAACGAATAATTAAACAATATGTATTTGAATTTTCAATAGAATTATTGTTCTTAGATTATGTTCAGCAAAACATAAGATAGGTTTTATAATTTTATTTAAAAAATAGAAAAATTAAATAAAACTTTAACACCCTGTATTTCGGAAACAAAGGCCTTGCGGACCCATATCTGCATAGACTTTTATGTTTATTTTTGGACCCTGACTACTTACCTGAAGTATTGACATTTCCTCATGAATCACCCTGTATACGCATTTCCTATAGAGTGCAAGTCTGTCTATAACTTAAAATAATTTCAATAAATAAAAAATAGGTTATTTTTTGAAAAAATGCTCGGACATGGGGATTAATGTTTTAAGATCGCGTTTGCTCTATGGAAAAGAAATGTTTATACAGTGTGTTTTAAATATATAATATGACGTATCAATGATTTTGTTAAATCGGAACCTACGTTTTTTAAGAGTATTTAAAATATAAAGCGCCAATATTTCATTCTGTTAAATACAAAGTGCCTCAATTTTAAATTTGACTTACTTTTTTTGTCTTTTTGCCCCAATTTATATTTTCAGTTGGGAAAAATGCTTTCGAGCGAAAAAAGGGGTTTTCAGGCACTTAACAGGTGGGAAAGGGCTGAAAATTGCCCCTTAAGGCCCGAAAAATGGGTTTTTCGCTAACATATACCAAATATGCGAATTGGAAAATTTTTGTTTAGACAAAAATAAAGATCGCCTTGTAGTCTACAAAAAATTGTTCTTATACTTTTTTTTCCAAAAATCGATAGTTTTCGAGATAACGGGACCCAAAAGTCCCCTCACTTCAGCTGGCGCTCTACCTCTAGAATGCCGCTATCTTCATGGATTACTTAAAAGCGGGCGGACGAATTTGTTCCATTACTCGGGCAATAATGTACATTTTTTAATCATTTAAAGTTCATCTAAATGGAAAAACCCGTAACTATCATTGCATATGAGTTTGGGTTCATTCTGATTTTTCTAAAATATTAAAAAAGGGGTCAAAGTTTTTTTTCACAATAATTTGGGAGTATCTCATTAACTTATTAATATTTTTTGAAAAATGGTTTGTTATTAACATTTCTTTTTTATAATCAGACCTTAGCATGTGTTCAATAATCCCAAAAAAATTTCTTTCACCATCTTTCTTGCGTTTTGATAGAAATTGTTTTGCCCATCTGCATTTTTTACCCTACTACCTCATCCATCCAGTGTGGAATGTTATGGATTATTCGACGGCCGTTTTTGCGAAAAATATTGGTGTTGCGAAAATGGAAGGACATATATAGATTTCAAGGTGATCTTCTTTTTGTTGAAGCAAAATTCTAATTCCTATTTTGGCAGATATTAGAGGGAAACTTTGAGGACTTTGGGCCACAGGGGTTCCACGTCGGGAAACATGTAACTACAGCTCAAAGCGGCGAACTTAAATTACGCCACTATGTACAGATTCATTCTACAGCTTGGGTTTCAGGTCTTCAAATACTGGACTAATATGAAATAAGTAAATAGGCTTTTATTCGCGACTTTGACAGTATCTAGCAGCCTGTGGCAGTTGGCGTCGCATATCAACGATTAAACAAAAATTAATGTATTATGCATCGGCGAGCGCCATATTTATTGCAAACGTCAGTTTTATGAATGTTGTATTTAATCCGATAAAGGCACTAAAATTTTTTAATTAGTTTTTTAAAATGAATAACGCAAATAGCGATACCGAGCTAGTAAATACACCTCCAGATATAAGTGAAAAAGCGTCGGAAGTATGCAAAAGCCTTTTACCTAAAACATCGAAGGAAAAATATGAACTCGCCTACTGTTGATTTATAAATAAAAACGTCAATTATTAATAAAAATGATTATATAATGATCAAGGAAGTTTAAAGGTGTATGGAAGCCCAATACTGTAGAACAAAATTGTCCAGGCGTGCAGGGCAGCGGGAATAGGGGGATTGGCCTCGCGGAGTTTGCGCAATGAATAGTAGGTCAGAGCCGGACTTCCATAATTCTTTGTTACTATCTATAAAGTTGACATCATCGAATGTAAAATTCAAGCATTCACTGTTTTTTTTTTATTTTTTCCACAAAATTGTTGGTTATTAAACGATACTACTAAAGAATATTTAAAATTATTGTATAATATTGGATTTTATATCATCTGATATAATATGGAAAAAATAGATGGCGCCACTTTACAGCCTTCTATTTAAATGGTCGATATTTTTATATTTTTACCAAAAATCTTTGTAAATAAAAAAATACGATTTTTAAAAATAAATTTCAAACATTATATGATAGTTTCATGACATCACTTATAAAAAAAGGGCAAGATATTGTAAATGAGTTTAATCTAATCCTAGGATTGTGGTTGTTACATTTTATAAGTTTGCATATACTTTTCACTAATAACAAACATTTATGAGACACAATAACAGTGGTTAAAAATGTTTAGTAACCTTTGGTACCTAGGTATCCATTGTAACAGTAACCGTTAATCCGTTAAATATTATGTGTTTACAGTATGTCCAGCTTAAAAAGTTGATAATGTAAGTTTAAGAAACCAAAAATCTAATTCCTTTTTAAACAAATACAGTACCTAAATGTAAACCTTATTTCTTTTTAATAATCCACAGAAATACACAAACATTGTGGAAATCATCTAAAAGATAGTTAAGATTGCCTTACTTTTCTCACTGCTATTTTCTTGAAATTTTCTTTTTCTATTTTTTAAATTTATTTTTATTATTTATTCGGTTACCTAATTACTTTTTTTGAAGCACCTAAAAATATAAAAAAACCCCTAAAGTAAAAATTCCCGGGTATGTTATTAACGACAAAAAGAAACCTCTAATCTTTTTGTTACGATATTATAAGTAAAAAAACAATAAACACAAAATTATAGTCACAATTTAATAAACATTAATCACTAAAATAAAAGGTTTTTTATCAACCCAAAAAAACTTCTGCAACCCAAAATATAATCACACAAAGCAAAACAATCGAAAAAAACGGCTAAAAAGTATAATGTGTTGCCTAACTACACACTGATTTATCAGCGTGTAAGTGGGAAACACTTTAAAATTAGGGAATTTCGTTATTCCCAAAATCGGGGGGCCAATCTGACAGTTATTTTCATACTGCGCTGACTTTTTTTTATCGAATGGGCCATAGCGGGGTTTCCCCCAAATTTCCCTTTGATTATGATTGACTATATTATTAAAAAAAAATACTTAACAGGGTGTCCCAGAAAAGGGGAAAACCTAATCTAATAAAAACCCCCAAAAATATTATGAAAAGTTATAAACTTTTTTTTTCTTACAACCTTTTTTACGGAGATACAGGTATTTTCGGCGACGCGGAAATCGTTTTTTAATACTTTTTACTAGGCGTAATTTTTTTTTTTTTAATAAAATTACTAATAACCCCCTTTTAAATAAATTAAATTTTTGGCTTTTTAGTTTGACAGGGGGGATTGACACAATTAGAATTTTTTTTAACACCTGTAAAAAAGGCCCAACAATTTTTTTAGGTAGCTTTAATCTTAAACTGAAAAAAAATTCTTGATTGACATCGATAAAATCAATTTTTACGAAAATAAAATATTATGGTTGGAAATTTTTTTACACAGGGTGTTTTCAATTTCAAATATTTAAGAGACATTTTTGGGATCCATTTTAAAAAAAAAATTTCTTGTTTTCCTAAACTCTTAAATTTTGAGATATAGGGGGGAAATTAAAAAAAAATTATTAATATCTGTAATACCAAAAAAAAAATGTGGTGACTAAAAAATGCTTCTGATGTAGTACATTTTCCAAAAATTTTTTAAAATACCAGATGATATTACAGATATTAATAAAAAATTTTTTTATTTTTAAAATTTTCCTCCTTGTATCTAAAATTAAGACGGGCTTTCTGTAAGAAGTTTTTCTTGGAACCAAAATTTTTTTTTTTAAATTTAAAATTAAAAAAACCCCTTTAAAAAAAAAATTCCAAAAATTTTTTTAGTTTAAAAAAATTAAAAAAAAATTTTGGGTTTTTAAAAAAAAAGGGAAAAAATTTTTTTTATTTTTATTTAAAATTTTGTTTAAGGGCTTTTAAATTATCTAGTAACCTATATTAAAAAAAAATTAGAGTATTTTAAAGGTAAAACAAAAACGATTTCCAGGGGCGTCATTTCCTGTATCTTTTTTTAATTCCAAAATTTCCCACATATTCTGGAACCCCCTGTTTTTGTTTCCCTTTAAAAAAATGGTTGTAGAAAAAAAAAAGGAAGTGAAAATTTAAACTTTTCTCACTTGTTGTGGAATAAACTATTAATTTACATTGATAATGTTTTCTAAATACAATTTGAAATTTAACGATTCCATTTAAAACATTGCGACCGAGTGATGATCGCGTTGTTAAATTTAGCAATGGACTTAGCAATTGTTAAAAGTTAAAACGGTTTAGAATTTTACAAAACGTCATTGTCAGTGTTATTCAATGATTTTGAAGGAACCCCTTTTAAAACTGCTTTTTTAAAATTTAATTTTAAACAATTTTAAAAAAGGGGAAAACGGTTTAAAAATTTTTAAAAACGTTTTGACAGGTTCCCAAAAAAAATTGAATAAATGCAATGACGTTTTGTTAAACATTCAAAAATTTTTTTTAAAAATTCAAATTTTAAAAAAAGCATCATCATCCCCAATATTTGAAAAAAAAGATTCTTTTTTTAAAAAAAATTTAAAAAAAATTTTATGAACCCAAAAAAATTTTCCAAAAATTTTCCAGCATTTTATCGTTTTTTCCCAAATATGTCAAACAAGTAAGAGTTATTAAAAAAGAGACCAAAAAGTTAGTAAATTAAATGGATAATGTAATTATTTTAAGAGGAAAAAACTGGGGATGAAGAAAAAAAATCGACAGGGATAAAAAGGTCATGAACCGTAAAAAAGTAACACCCTTAAAAACTTTTTATAGTAATTTTAAAAATATTAGTTCTTCTAGGTCGTTTCCCAAATTTAAAAAAAAAAAATATCAAAAGGTTATAAGCCTTGGTGACATCCTTTAATACTGACTTAAGGTTTAGGAATAATCTGTATAGCAAACTGACTGTTGACCTTTTATTAATCCCGTTTTACATATGTATTATTTTTTGACATACTCTAAATATTTTAACCAATTTAAAATGTTCCCCTTTACAACCCCTGTTTTTAAACTAATAAGCCTTTTTGGCTCCGCAAAAAATTTTTTGGGGTTTTCTTTTTGGGTTTTAATCCCCGATGTTAAATCGCTGCATGCTCTACAAACTAAATAAAAAAGTTTTACGACTTTTTAATTTTTCGCTTTTCGATAAAATCAGTTATAAACAAGCGTTTATAAAGTTTCTTTTTAATAAAATTTTATGAACAAACTGGATTATTCTTTTAAACACAAGCACTATTAACTTCTGCGTACAAATTCAACTTTTAAAGGTTTTCGTGTCATCTAAAAGCGTTTCTTGCATAACGTTTTAAGGTTTACCCTGCAAGAGTTGGCTAATGAGAATGTTTGTTATTTGGAGGATAATTTAGTATCTCTAAAGACATTTTTGCCGTATAATATATTTATAATAAATATATTAATTAAAGAATAAAACAGTAGTATTAATAAGCTGTGGGCCCGACCAAATTATTCTTGTAAATAATGCGAATTTGACGCTTATCTTTAAGCGTAAGAATAATAGTCAAAAAACAGTGTCTATAACTACTATCTGACAAATTTTTTAAAACTTACCCTTTTTCCTCTGCAATTGTAAATCTTTTAATTAAATTGCATAAAATGCAAACGTTTTTGTTTTAATTAAAAAAAATAAGTTATTTATAAAGGTCAGAAAACCTGACATTGACTTGTTTACATGCAAATTTCTATTATAAGACTTTTCTAAAATCTAACTTGTCCTACATTATTAAAAAGGTCATTAAATTTGCTAAATATTGATTGAAATTGCCCTAGCTAAGACAAAGAGATAAAACAGGATTTTTGCTCAAAGTAAAAATTTATTTTTAAAATTTTTCACATTTGACAGCATAAAAATCAGTCTAGTAGGCTGGGAAGCCAGTCAATATTCCAAAACAATGTTCATTTGTTCCCGAACTTATAAATACTCGATGCACCCGAAAATCAGGAATTTTGCTTATAACAAGTGCTAGCAGAAGCTGCTCCCGAATCGTTTTTAAAATCATCTCCAAGGGCCCACCTGGAGCTAACCTTATAAAAAGTTTCTAAGTGTCTTGAACGAAAAGTAAAAAGTTTTAAAAGTATATATTATATATAATAAGTAATTAAATAATAAATACCTTTAATTCGGGGGGCAAATCTAAAATTAAGACCGATTGTTGATAATTTAATAAATATCCAAGTCCATAACCAACGACGCCTGAAGGAGCTTGTCAATTTTGAGTCCAGCAGGTGATACATATGGTGCCTTTACAGATAGACATTTGACAATCCAGCAGAAACCCAGTTATAAGTAATTTTTATCCTTTTTTTTATTGGAAAAATAAGTTTTTCCTTTTAAAATTGCAGTGACCGGACTCAAGGTAACTTAAGGTTATGAATTGTATTTTTAGGGTATAGGAATATTGACCGAAGAAAGTTAGAGCTGTACCAATCTCGAAATAGTATTATTTAATTTTTGATTTTTATATACATTTTTTTTATATAAATTTTAATAATGAATACGGGATATCACATTTAAAAAATAATAGTTAATCATCAAACATTATTAAAATATTTTAAAATAAAATAAAAAAAAATTATAAATAAAATTTTTAAAATTTTTATTTTAGGTATTATTATTTATTATTAAAATATAATAAAAAAATTTAAAAAATAATATATAAAAAATTTATTATTAAATAATATAATAATAATATAAATATTAAACATATATATATATATATATATATATATATATATATATATATATATATATATATATATATATATATATATATATATATATATATATATATATATATATATATATATATATATATATATATATTTAACAGTTTACGAAGGTTAAGGGTTTACATGTAAGTTTTTTTGCAACGTAGTTTTACTTGCCTTTCAGTATCTTAAGAGCTTTTGTCGACTACATTTAAAATTGATTTTACCTTAAGCAAAATAAACAAGAAAATATCACACCTAGGTTTTAGGTTTCACCTTGAAATTATGTGGGAGCGCCTAAGCAAGCCTTTATCGAGCTTCTTTTTACGTTGATAGACTTGAAAAGAATATTTAATGTGTCAAATTTACTAAAAACACACTACAGGATGACACAATACACGTAGGGAGTATATTCCAAAATAGAAGAAATGGAGGACGTATAAGTTTATAAAGTTACAAAATAAAAGCTTTTTTCTTGTATGGCGGTAATGGCTTTTCTCTTATATTAAATATAATTAAACAAAAATAAATCGCCGAAATCTATGTACGCGCATAACTTTAGAACGACTGACCCAAATTAAATATTTTTTTATTGTCTTTGTTATTGTCGGAAAAAGGTTCTTATTAAAAAAAAAATAAGAAAGTGGTAAAATTAAAAAAAGGTCAAAGAATACAAACATTTTTTTATCTGGCATATCATATCCCTATATTCAATTGTTTACAAGATATTCTTATTTAAATACAAATTTAGAGTGAAAAAATCCGCTCATCCCTTAATGTTGTTTTACGTTTCCATGGTTTTAGAGTTATTAGTAGAGTGACAAAACAGCATAGTAATAATTAATAAGTAATTAGATATCACATGACGAGTATAAATCGGTAAAACCTTAAACAAAGAAAATAACTATTAAAACAATTTTTTTACAGATTAATAAAACTGTCATTTTGACATTTTTATTAATCTCTATAGCATATTATATGGTTATTATGCAACTTTCAAAAAACCGCTGAAACCATAGAAACGTAAAACATCATTAAAAGGTGAGCGGATTTTTCCCTTCTAAATTTGTATTTAAATGCGAATATCTAGTAAAAACACTTGAACATAGGGATATGATATGCTGAATAAAAAATATCTAGAATTTTATGCAGAAAACAAAAATGTAACAAAAAATACAGAAAGTCATTTAAAAAAATGAAGTTTGTTCTTGTACGGACTTTTTGATACACCTTGTATACATAACGTTGTTCGCAAAGTATAGAGCTGCAAAAACCAAAATATTTTTATATAAAACATTTTTTCCCAATTAAAATATTTAAAGGTAGGATATATATAAAAAATATTTTAGTATATATATATATATATATATATATATATATATATATATATATATATATATATATATATATATATATATATATATATATATATATATATATATATATATATATATATATATATATATATATATATATATATATATATATATATATATATATATATATATATATATATATATATATATATATTTCGACACGTTCCCGGGATTTTTTTGTGGGGTAAAAAAAATATTAAACCTGTCTAAAATGGCCGGATTATTTTTTAATTTTTTGAACAAAATCCTATTTGTTGACTCAAAATATTCAATATATTTTGTCCCCTGCAAAATTTTCTGGCAAAATTGAATTTAAAAAATGATCTGGATACTTTAGCTTTATGAATTTTTGACACAAAAACAACGGGTCCTACAAAAAAATGTATGAAGTAAAAGATCTTAAAATTGTTAAGAGAGTACATGGGAATTTTTAAGATTTTTCGGACACCTTTTTGATTTTTCTCATTTTTTCATTTCACAATTTGCCAAAATTTCATCCTCTACAAAAACGAGAATAATCGGAAATGTTTCGACTTGGTAGTTGGGCGTTTCTTTGTTTTCATGTCCATAAAATACACAAACACAGTTATGTCAAAGTTTTTTTAAACACACTTTTCTATTTTACGTAATGCATTATCCATATTTAGTCACGGTACGTTAGTATTTAGACCTTAGCCTTCGTGGACACTCCCAAGATAAAAAAAATACATAGTAAAATAATAGAAAAGTAAAAACTGTGGCAAATGGTTTTGTTTCGTTTTATTGCTTTCAACAAAAAGGAAAAAATATCTAAAAAGTACCTTAAAAAAGTAAAAAACCAGATCTCAGTGTCAATATATAATGGCTCACCCTCTTCGTAAAATTAAAATATTTGTCTTACTGTAAAAAGTGAAACCGATTTTGGCCATAATTGGATACGTGATATGGGTAAAGGGTCGAAGAAGAAAAACATTCTAAAAGATAAAGGACAAGTAACCATTACACAAGATTTTAGAGTCAGCACACTTTTTTGCTTTGCTTACATGCCTGGCCTTTTTTGTTTATACAAAAAATGTTATTACTAGCTATTTTTTGTGCTTCATGTTTAACGCAAAATGATTTCATACAAAATAAGATTAATTTAAACTGTAATATTTTTATAACTGGCAAAATTATTAGAAAGTGTTACCAAACAACATACAAGAAAAATTAAACTAACCAGAACCCCGGTACCTAGTACTTAGGCTTCATATAAGCCTTCGTGAGCTGTCTCAAAAATATAAAACAACAAAAATAGCTTTTTTAAAAAATAATCTGCAACTTGTTAGTTCATAGTTATCGAGCAGGGTATATTTTTTTATTACATTTTAGTAATCATTCTATTTTTAGTATGCTTTATTTGCAGTGGCATTCCTACCAGAACTAAATGTTTTTGATACCTGTGTACAGCTTATGGCATAGGCATAAAAATACATTATTTTAACAGCAGATAACCGAATAATAACCGGTAGTTTTCCTCCTGGCTTTAGCTTATATTCTGCCATTTTGACCAATAACTGAAAATCAGATATTTTGAAAAATATATAATGACCTAATGCATATAAACGAAGACTAAGGTTGATTTTTTTATAGCTATGATTTAAGGCCGAGATACCACAGCACGAGGGCAAACAAGGGAATGGATCCGAAACAAACACAAGGAATACTGGGAGAACCTCGGTAGAATAAGACATGGAAAGGGCTTCATAAGGGGCCCATCCAAAGAACAAAGGAAGAACTACTCAGACAAAGTAGGAAAATACTTCGCATAACAGTAGGGTTCCTAACAGGGCACGATAACCTAAGAGAACACCTACACAAGATAGGCTCATACAATGGGGACCCAAGTTGCAGAATGTGCGACGAGGGGGAAGAAACAGCCTACCACATACTGTGTGAATGTGAAGCGTTAAATCACAAAAGACAGGCATTATTTGGGCAACCGAAAATGAGCCCACAGAAATATATCAACCAACCAGTCTTGGGGTTATACAGACTTGTAGAAGGAACAAGACTAGTGGGAGGATTGGTATAAAAGACAATGGGAGATTAGGCACAAAAAGCCCAAGAGGCTGCGCTGCCTCCGGTAGTGAAAGACGGCTCCCAGGAAGAAGAAGAAGAAGAAGAAAGCCGAGATAACTGTAATTACCAACCGCAGGATAAAAAAATCATGTTTTTATAATTCGCCCTGTATATTAAATTAAAGTTAGGGTTAAAGCAAAAATAACGGGTTAATCTTTAATCGGTTATTTTGTAATAGACACCTATTTCTATCAAAGCGACACTAAAATGACTGAAACTGTAATCGAATTTAGGAATGGTTGACATTGACCAGAGGTTTTATTTATATGATTTACGTCAAAGTTATCACCAAGTCCTGCCATTTAAGACCAATTATTATCGGAGGTAATACCGTAGAATTTTTGGTAGTTCGCCCAATTTCGATAAGTACTGTTTAATTCGGTAACTTTGCCCATTTCTAAAATCATTTCTTAGATAGTAACCCCAATACTCTCTAATATTGTTAAAAATGGGGCATTGTCTACTGTTGTAGTTTTCATAAGATTCTTGTAATTGGCTTTCTATTTGTTTATGCAATATCCTAAGTATTTTCAACTAAATTTAAAAGTAAATACTAAAAAGGTTCACATAATTTTACTTTGTAACTACGTTACTATAGAGTGTGGTCAAATAATAATTATGTCATATTATTTATAACAACGTTAGTTCAGATATAGTCCAGTAAATGAAGCGGCAAAGCTGTAAATAAATCTAGACAGTTTTCCCTTATGGCCCAATTCTTAGGTTTTTTGGAGGATGCTTTCGAGCGAAAAAAGGTTTATCAACATTAACAGGTGGGAAAGGGCTGAAAATGGCCCCTCAAGGCCTGAAAAATGGGTTTCCCGCTAATATCTGCCAAAATATGCAAATTGAAGAATTTTTATTTGGACAAAAAATAAAGACCACCTTATAGTCTACAAAAATGGTCCTTATAATTTTTTTCGAAAAATCCATAGTTTTCGAGATAACGGGACCCAATTTCTCATCATCATCTCATTTCAGCTGCCGCTCTACCGCTAGAATGCCCCTATCTTTATGGATTTACTTATAGGCGGGCGGACGAATTGTTCCATTACTCGGGCAATAATGTACATTTTTTAATAGTTCAAAGTTCATCGGAATGAAAAACCCGTACCTATCATTGCATATGAGTTTGGGTCCATTCTGATTTTTCTAGAATATTAAAAAAAGCGGTCAAGTTTTTTTACAATATTTTGAGAGTATCTCATTAATTTATTGATATTTTTTGAAAAAATGGTTTGTTATTAACATTTCTTTTTTATAATGAGACCTTAGCAAGTGTTCAATGATTTCAGAAAATTTCCTTCACCATCTTTCTTGCGTTTTGATAAAAAAATGTTTTACCCATCTGCATTTTTAGCCGTTTGCGGAGTTTAAGAAAATCTGTAGAATAAACGCGTATCAAAAACTCATCATCCATTGAAATGCTTTTCAATGCACATCCTTTGAAAGCTTAGAGTGTCTAGTTTCTAAATGTACTTTTTTCTTTTTAATAAAGTTCAACAGACAGACAACATTGCATTTCCAAACCCGTGGACCAGAAATTTGCTACGAAACTACCACATCTATCCAGAGTGGAATGTTTTTGCAAAAAATATTGGTGTTGCGAAAAAAATAGTAAGGACCATTTTTGTAGATTTCGAGGTGATCTTTATTTTTTGTCTTAACAAAAATTCTCTAATTCGCATATTTTGGCAGATATTCACGGAAAACTCATTTTTCGGACTTTGGGGGGCCATTTTCAGCGGGTTCCCACGTCAAATGAAATCTGTACAGATTTATTTACAGCTTTGGGTACTTATAGGTCTTCAGTTACTGGCCTAATATTGTAATTTTATTTACAATTGTTTGTCAGATATTTAAAAATAAGTATTATTTTTAAATAATCTATTTTTTTTTCAAAGATTTTTTTCCATTCGACTTTTTTAAAAACTATTATTTTTATTTAGCTTTTAATCGGGTCATTTATTTTAGGATTATTGTTTCTTTATAAATTATTTTGGTAATGTACCGTGGCGTATATTGATTACAATAACTGGGGGGATCAGCTGTTAAATTTAAACAATTTATAAAATTATTTCCCAACATTGTTTATGTTTTTTTTTTCTTTAAAAAGTAAGCCACCCCAAGTATACGTCACTGGTAATGTACATTTTGCCTTAATATGGAAATAAAAAATTCAAACTAATTTAATTTGTATTCTTAATTATGTATTTGTATATTTTATCATTTTTAAAAGAACGTTCATTTTCGGTTTTTAAATGGCATCTTCCTATGGTATTTTTAATATTTTGTTTGTAGCCAAACATTTTGTAATATTGATAGTTGAAATATTTGCAATAAACATAAAAGGTATTTTCTAGTTTCGTACACTCGCGTTTGGTACACTTTAGAAATTTACCTCGTTTTGTACACTGCATTATTTAATAAATTTTATGCTTCTCGTTTCGTACACCGTCCAAAAAACCCTTAGTTCTGGTAGGTCATGGTTAGTTCTGGTTAGTTAAAGCGACTTTTTATTTTCCCCAATTATATTTCATGATGATAAATAACTAAAATTAGGAACAGTAAACTTTTTCGTTTAGGACGCAATTCTGTGGAGACAGGAACCTACCTCAGTTTTTGGTATATGAAATGAGATGTCGAAAACTGAATAATTAATTTTGTGTACAAAGTCAGAATATTTGGGGAAATTTTTAATTAAGGTATACTAGGTATTTACTCGTCCTTTATCCCACTTATTGAAAATCTCCCTGTGTTTTACAAAGCTACAAGCTTATCTTATTACCCGCATTTTTTTGTTTGTTCGCCAACTATACATAGACAAAAATTTTTTTTAAAGAAATCGCAAAGAGTAAATATATATAAATTCCAAACACAAAATAAATAAAAATACCATTATCTCACTTGTAAAGTTAAACAATAACAAATTAAAGTCCCGCATGTTCGCGTTCGATCATTTTATTTATAGCTCCATGTTCAGACGAACCTAAACTTGAAAGTGTTATCTGGACCGATCATTGGAATTTTATGTTTAAAAATTATTTGGCAATGAATTCATCTACGCAAACCTGACAGTGAAAAATATTTTTGTTGGAAGCTGTGGATTTGTAATACGGGCTGAACGTTTTCTCAATGAAAGTTGCGTGAGAAAGCATTTTTGTGACGCAAAGCCTTTCAAGTTTTATTTGGATATTAAACAAACATTATAAAATATCAAAGCAATAGCAGTTATTTTTTAAAATAAATATTTATATAAATAAATAAGGTGCTTTTAATTTATAAATAAATTTTCTTTACATTACATTTAAAAACATATACAGTCAAAACTCCTTATTTGCGCTTGCTTCATTTGCGTTTTCAGTATTCGCGGATTAAAAAAATGCGACCCAATTTCCATATTTGCGACTAAAGATTTCTTTATTTGCGAATCTAATCGGTACATACATATTGATAAAAAGGATTTCAATATGTAGGTATCCAACCGAATATCCTTTATAACCGTCAAATAAAGTAATAGCCGAAATTGCGAATGGAATAGGACGAGATGGGTTCGAACAGATAGAATCAAGTGACATTCAGAAGTTGCTTAATTCACAAGATGAAGATTTGACTGAAACCGACTTGGAGGAAATGTTAAATTCACAGCCCATTAAAGAAGAGGCTTTAACAAGCACGGGAAACGTGACATTTAATTTGAAAAATCTTAGTGAAGGTTTAAGAATGGCATAAGATTTGTGATTTTTTTACGAAAATGAATCCGTCTATGGAACAAAGTCTTATTTTTACTGCTGAACATCAGTCTGAACTAAAGAAGCTTTTAAAAACTGCCAAGCAAGAAAAAAATACAAAATTCTTTAAACCATTGCTAAAGCCTGAAGAAAATAATAAATCAATATGGCCTGAAACTTAAATTAAATTTATTTTTTATACATTTGTTTTTTATTTTGTCACCTAGGAACGTATTCTCTATAATCCCATGTAAGTTACCATTTCATATTCATGGTTTCTGTATTTGCGGCATATTTATGGAACATATACCCCATGAATAAAGAGTTTTTACTGTATTATACTTTACGTACCATTCATTTAAATACTTGCTGTTCTACACTTACCTTTTAGAAAAACCAAAAGGTTTAATAAACTTACCGTTAAATAGGGGTTAACCTTCTAAAGCAGTAACTTAATAAATAAAAGAAATGCGCCATTAAATTAAGGAAAATTCCACAAGTACCAGAACGATTGTTGCAGACGTAAATACTTTGACAGTTTTCGGGTTATCAGAAAAACTTATTAAGTCTATTAACCTACTGTTTTTTGTTAAGCGTTGCTCTTTGTCCATAAATACAATAAAAACTGTCTAAAATCTTTATTCTTTTGTAAAAGAACATTTAGCTATAAGGAAAGGTACAGTTATCGTATCGTATCGTAGCATTGTGAGATCCCTCGCTGGGGCCCTGGGCACTGAGGCCCAAGCCCATTATGCTCTATACCAACTCTTAAGCATACACAGGTTCCCCTATACTATCCCTTATGTATACATTCCTTTTACACTGATATGGTGCTGTCATTTTGCTTACTAATTTCCTCACTAGTGATGCCTCCCGTAGGTACAAATATGACTTTCCTCTACAATTCCCAGAAATGCCATTCTACATGCAAAGTTGATGATGACATGTGTGGTTACTTCTCTTAAAACTGGGGAAATGGTCGTAGCTGAATCAGATGGACGACCCCAACCACTAACTGTGTTTCTTAAATAATCATGATGGTTATTCCTGGGCAGAAGGACGGGACTCCTGTTAGTGGTAGGAATCTTATGTCATTTTTGTGTCATCTTAAGTTCCGTGCGTCGCCACCATATTACGGAGGCATACAGTATCCGTGGCCTGATGACTGCTTCGTAAAGTAAATACACTTCATGACCTTAGGAGAAAAATGGGGACTACGACTCTTCTACAGAGCCATAGCGATCCTGTGGCCTTCTTCGCTACAATTTCAAAATGTGCTCACCAATTCAGCTTGTCGTCTAGTATCAATCCAAGATACTTGGCTGTACTGGAGTATTCTAGTTCTCTTTCACCGAACTTACAGGAACAGTTAAGTACAGTTTATTTTTAATATATTAGGTCAGTTTTAAAAGTACTCTTAAATTTTTTATTTTGAAGTTATCTAAGGCCAATTTACCCCGAAATTAAAAAAAAAAACTAAATTAATATATATTTTATGTTTACACATTAAAATCTTTACATATGTCATAAAAGCAGTTCAGATGGCACTAAACAGCCCCGCCAGCAGTGATGCCACGCACCTGTTTTTTTCAAGCGAGTACTTTGTTAAAAACTGAGATTTTCTTTTAACAAACATTTTTTCCTAGTTGGAAAAAAACCAATACTTAATTAATTTACAATAAGTAAGAGTAATTAGAACTAGTGGTAATAATTGGAATAATTAGCTGATTATTAACGGATAATTATTGTTACTAGTTTTTAAAAAATTATACCTTTGGTTTTTGAATCTTAACTTTTTAAATGCCATTCTATATTTTAGTCAACAGGAAGGGTTTTTAAAGCTAAAAATTAAAGAAAATTAAACTTTTAATAAGCTTAATTGGGCATTTTTAGCCATATACTAAACAAAAAAATATTTACATGTTAGAAAAAAAGCCTATTTTCTCAATCAAAGACAATTATATTTTTTATTAAAGACGCACAAAACAATGCTTAATTTTTGGTAATAGGTTTGGACGCTCATTTACTCGAGCGGGCATCCATAGAGAGAAAATACGTACACACGTAGCTGTATAAACAAACCCTGTTGCCAAAGCTATAACAATGGTAACAATTAGGATTATTTCGGTGGAAAATAGGCCAAATTCGTTCTAATAATGATAATTATTTTTTTCTGTGTAATAATAACATTTTAGTTATGTACATTTTTGCTTATGAGAATTAAAAATATTATAAAAAAATATATTAATAGTTGATGGGATACACGATGTTAAATATAATTTTATATTTTTTAAATTATATTTTTTTTATTTCGTAACATTTACATCCACAAGAAATGCTAGAATTATAGAACAAAAATTAAAATTCATTTCTTATTGAGAAATCGAACAATCCAACAATTCTTTTCTACAATTTAAGAACATATTAATGGCTGGTTTTTGACAATTAAATAACTTTTATTCTTATTTGATGTCTTGCATATCGAGTTGTTATTTCTGCGTTGTGTTTTCTCTGTAGTGGTAATAATAAGAGATTTAAATGTGTATCCTTGCTGACGTTTTTTAGGTTTGTTTATTTAAATGTCTAGAAATATTTGTCAATAGTATAATTTCTTCTTACTAATACGACTGAACTGGCCTTTATCAAACTGTTTTTTCTTTTTATAAAATTGTTGTGTTGAATTCGGAAGCATTATGTTCAATTTTAAACAGACAGACATGCAAAGACAAACATACATCCAAAATAAAAAATACATAATCTAAATTTTATTATTCTACAACAATTTTTTTAAAAATTATCATTATTACAACGAATTCGGCATTTTTTTCACATAAATAATTTCTAATTACTGTTACCATTGTTATAGCTTTGGCAACAGTGTTCGTTTATATAGCCGCGTGTAAATGTATTTTCTCCTGATGGACACCTGCTCGAGTAGACGAGCATCCAAACCTATTACCAAAAATTTAGCATGGTTTGTGGGTCTGTAGTAAAAACTATAATTGTCTTTGGCTTAATAAATAAGTTAATAGCAATTGATCTAATACCTTTATTATTTTCTATTTGCTTAAAAAGATAATTTATTTGATCTAATGGGTACTTAGCACTTAAATTAGCGTAAATTTAACTTGTTTCTAACACCTAAAGGCAGTGTAAGTGAAAAGTTCTATTAGGTATTAGATTAGCGAACTATATTCTGTTGGCATGGCCAATCGTTTTTCACTGTTGTATAGCCTTATTAAAAAAGGTCAAATTATTACCGGGCAGATAAGTTCAAGTAGGTAAACCAAAATAAAGTAAATACTTATTTACAATGCCCAAATTATCCAATGAAAAAGTAAATTCTGAAAAAGGGATATCTATATAAAGAAAATACATATAGGGCATTCAAAAAAATACTTAAAAAAGCAATAGTAAAAATCAAAACATATTGTAAAGTACAGAGAACACCAACTTAGGCTATTTACCGGGTTTTACATCTTCAGGCGGATATAGAAAATCTTAAGCAAATTAAAAATAGCTAAATAAGGTTTTATTAAAGAGTTAATTATGGGACAAACAAAACGACTTTAAGTGAGCCAGTTAAAAGTAATCTTTTAAAGTTCCTATGTAAATTTTTAGTATTAACCTCCTAGTAGCAGCCACTAAAATGAATTTTGACAAATTGATTGGCTTTGTATTCTAATATTTTAAATAAAATCAGCAAAGATTAAAAAAAAGTTAGTTTAAAATCTTTTTATGTTTATACAAATTTTATTAGGACATCGTTACAAATAATGACTAGTTATTTATTAAAGATATACCTAGGATATTTATACATAAATTCTCAGGAATGTCTTTTGTATATTAAACACTCATTACATTTTTAAATAAATGTTTCTTTTTTTAATAAAATAACATTATTTTTTTACAGTATTTTGTCTGTTTTGTTTAAGTTTTCTTTTCCACTTTGATAAAAAAGGGCAATACATACTTGTCAGCAGTTCCAATCAATCCTTCTTAATGGATTGTGTCTTTGTCCACAAATTCTTATAACCTATCTAGGTATTTTAAGCAAGAGCTTGACGACCGTTAACGAAAAAAAGTAATCAAAAGAATGGTTATTAATATAGGTAAAAAAAAGTGTATTATATTCATTGGCGTAGCCAGGATTTAGGTTTGGGGGAGCTGCCCATATATACCAAATCATTCCAAAAACTTTTTTATTTTTTTTTAACAAATAATAAGATTAAACAAATCGTGAACAATAAATTTATAAGTCTAAGTGTGATAACTGGCAAAGACTTATGCTGTGGATATTGTGGTTATTAGGCATAGGATACGCATTAGGCCATTTTTCGTAGAACTCCAGTCTTAAGAAGATATTTAAAGAATTTTATTTCAATCGTAAAAATGCTGCGGTAGTATCACAACCACTAAACGCATAAATAAAATCATGGAATTTTTAATATTGTGGATGCCGAAATCTTGTAATGCTATAAAGTTTAGTCTCCAACTATAATAAATATGTCTAATTGAGTATATTCTATAAAGCCAATAAACAATTCAATACAATCATCCCAATGCTTGGTTAAAAAAATAAATTATGATTTTGTTTGGATAATAATAATAATATTATCTTGGCTGTGGAGTTGGAAGTCTACGAAAAATGGCTTAATGCTTATTCCAACCGAACAGCCTTCTGCAACAGAGTTTTTGCTTGAATAGATAGCTAGTAAATATTTCGAAGGATGTCAAGCAAACTGTGGGTGCAGAAAATTTAGTAGCAAATGTTATATTTTTTGTAAAAAGTGCGCAAGAATAAATATAAATCACGCAATAGGCATAAGTCTTAATGCACCATAGTTTTAAAGTAATTATATTAATTTCTTATTACCTTTTTTATTACACATTCCAACACAATAATTATTAACAGTAAAACCATTATTCAGTTAACAAAAAACTAAATGTCTTTATTACGCTTTCACCTTAAGTTTAATTTAAATATACAGTTAATATACACAAGAAACAGAGTAGGTCCTAAAATTGATCTCTTTGGTACACCACAACTAATAATTTTTCTCAAACTTGTGTATTTCCAACTTTTACAGTTCTCTCTATTAATAAAATAATTTGTAAACAAACTATAATTTTTACTTTTTACGCTAATATTATAAAACAATTATTACCAACATAAGTTTCTGATCAACAGTATTAAAATAAATGCTTTGCATAAATCCACGGATAGTAAACTACATGTTTTATTTTCTTTAATATTTAATTGAATATCGATAACCATATCAATACATGCAATCTCTATATTTTTTAATTAACTAAAGCCATGTTGGTCATTAAAAATATTATTCTGACTTTTAAAAAACTTGTTACTTTAATTTGCATAATTTTTTCTAAAATTTTTGAAGGAATTGGCAAAACAGATATTGATCTATAACTAGTTGAATTGTTTTTTTTTTCCATTTTAAAAATAGCTAAAACTTGCTGCTTTTATATTTTTTGGAACAATACCTGCCTCTAACGATAGTTTAATAAGCTAATATAAAAGCGGCACTAATTCAATTTTTACTATTTTTTTAAATGACTGAGATATTATTAAAAATAGTGACTTTCCTAGGATTAAATTCACTATTTTTTTTACTATCTTGCTCCGATATTTTTTCGCATTCTAAAAACATCGTTTTTCAATTTGAAATTTGATCAAGCCGTTTACAATATGCAATTTTATTTAATAATTATTTCGATCCAATATTAATAAAATGGTCATTTGTTGGTTCATGTATGGCTTCTTCTTCTTCAAATTTTTGTATTGTTTATTGAAATATATTCAATTTTCCTTGTTTTTACATTTTTTTATTTATTAGTTTTAATATTTTTTTTCCTTTTGATCAGCGCATTCTAATTTTTCTTTAAAATTATTACTCTTTACCTTTTTTATAGTTTTCTTAACGAGTTTATTCTAGTTATTATAGGTAGACTCCGAACGCTGTTAGAATGACACCGATACGTCACGGTCTCTTATGGCAAACCCGTATAAAACCGTGACGTATCGGTGTCATTCTAACAGCGTTCGATCTCTATCTAAATAATTATTGTTATTTTGATGATTTTTCTTTTTTTTTTCAAGTTTTTCCCTTTTTTGTATCATTTTTCCTGATTCTGGACTGAACCATGGTGGACGAATTTCTTTAATTTTTACCCTTGTTGTGTATAACGATGTTCTAAAGGTATTAATAAATTTACCGTACAATTTATTTCAGTCATTAAATATATGTTTTTTATTGTCCAAGAATATTAGTTTATCATTTAAAATTTTTGTATTATAAATTTGTTGATAAGAATATTTTCAATTTTTTTTTTTTTCCTGAATAGGAATTTTTATAATTTAAATTGTGTGGTCGCTTAAACCACTTATTAAAAAAAAGGTCTATTTTTTAGAGTCAATTTCAATGTGATCTATGAGGCTATTGCAATTTTTTGTGACCCTTGTAGATATATGATTAAACTATATAATTTTAAATTATTTGATAAATATAATGTCCTTAAGACTGTTAGCATCATTGGTATTTTGTAGTACTTTCACCAATAAATAAACATTCCGATTTTTGTTTTTTAACAACGAAATTTAAAAAAATGTACCTTAAATGGTATAGGTATATATACGCCAGAAATATTAAGATTATTTTTTTAAATTTTAATAGCAATGTATTTTAACTCACTTTTATGTTTTTCTTAAATTTCAAAATATAAATTATTGCCTATAAATAGTTTTTCTTTCCACATTTAAATATTTTTTTAAATTTTTAAGTACCCATGTTTCAGTTGAAATTATTACTTGTACATTTTTAATATTCCCGGTTCATTCTTTTTTTTTTTAATCAATCGCCAACCAACATATAAAATTTTGAATTTTTTTTTCGTGATTAGCCAATACTGATAATTTATGTTTAAATTTTCTTTATTTCTAGTGTTTTTTTCTTTTGTTTGTATTGTTTTTTGTGGGTAAATTGGACACTTATCGTTTAAAGCTTCATGTTTGCAACAAATTTTTTTACCATACTGTTGGTTATATGTTTTACAGTTTTAATATGCTGGATTTTTATTGACACATTTTCATAACAGTATATTACATAACAAGTACAGAAAAGTGGAATTTTACTTGTCAAGTATGGTATGTTTGAATCGGAGCGAAGAGAAGTGAAGTAAAATTACTTTTCTGACGAGGTGCGTCTACTTTTTTGCATTATGTGGAGATTTAATAAAAAAAATCGTTTATCACAAAAAAAACGACTGACGTGGTATACACTTTTTTGCATACAAAAATTGTGATTTATTCCGCATTTGATTTTTTAAAATCATTCGTGTCCGATTTTCTTTGCTCTTTTTGGGTATTTTCGAGCGGTTGTCGGCCGGAAAGTCTTTAATTGTTGGAGTCAAATGTGGAACTTCTGATTGGTGAGCACTGATTAAAATAAACGTTTTTTTTTGTTAAATTGTGTTTTTATGAAGTAATGGTTGCTATTCTGTAATGGTTGCTATTCTGTTAAATGGTCCATTTCTGTATGACTTTAAGGTCTGTAATGTAGTGCATTACTGTACAAAATGCAAAAAACTGATTACTGAGCAAAAAAACATATGTGCATATTCTTACATTCTTTCATTTTTTAAATAAACCCATGAGATATAGGTTGGGCCGAAAATATTTGAATAGAAACCTAAAAAAACAAATCACTTGCAAATTATGACCATGGTGTAATATATTAAAAACATAATATATCCTTTTATCCCTGAAAATAAAAAGCAACTTGTAATTTAATTCTTTTTGCTCTTTAGGACTAACATTAGTTCAAAAAGAAAACTAAAAGCTCACTTAAAAGCACAGCCAGTCGTGGAAAAATTCCTTTGAATCCAGAACTTTTTTATTTTATTTCAAAGCTGAAAAGGTTAAGTGCCTACATTGTATGGCTAAATAAGTTGCTGTTTATTCGTTTAACAGTTTTTTAAATTTTATGATAAATATTGTATGTTTCTATTTTTGTTTTCTTTGGGTTTTCTTAACTCAGTTTAATGTGTTAAGTCGTCTAAATACATACAAGGACTAATAAAAAAGCTAAAAAATTAAACGTTCAAAATATCAATATTTTTTAATACAGCTCCTAAAACTTACGTATTTAATGTCATTTTACCTGTCTGCAAAAACATTTTTTGCCATGGCTGCATACAGAGCAAGTTAATACTGATTTGTCTCAACAAGAGTTGTAAAGGTCAATCGACTTTGTACTTTACTTTTGAATCTAAACTCTGAGACCAAGACCAAGGCGGTCCCGAAAAACATTTTTTTGGCACATGAATCTCTCATAAAAATACAAAACATCCATATCTACGTTTGTTTTAAATAACACTATGATATCAGAGTACAGATAGTAATAAAAATTGTCAGGTCATATGCTGCGCAGAGTCAAATCAAAAGTATACCTTACATAGTAAAATGAAAAAAAAGCCCGAAAAGAAAAAGAGTCCGGTGAAGTCAAGGATTTTATGTTTTCTATGGACTTACAGGCTGTACTTTTAGCATCTCGTTCTAATGTCTCCTCGTTATATTACAGAACAAAATTATGTATTTATTATTTTTGTTTCTTTAACCTAAGGAGAAAACAGGGAACATGCTTTTTATGGCCTAAATGCAGAAGAGTTCGCTTTAATAGTTCGTAAATTCTTGTTTGATAGGGTCACCCCCCCAAGTAAGAGAAAATCAAAAATTTATTTTATATATTGATGGATGTACGTATCAAAATAGAGACGTGATAATGAGAAATACATTACTTAATTTAGCTTTGACCATCAATTTAATAATAGAACAAAAATTTTTGAAGGTTGGACATACGCAAATGGAAGTAGACATCATGCATGCTTTGATAGAGAGACAGTTGAAAAATACAATTATTAATGTTCCGGCCGAATATGTCGCCATTTGCAAATAAGCAAGGCAAGTGCCAGAGCCCTATGCTGTAGAATATCTAATCCATGCCTTTTTTAAGAATTTTAAAGACATTAAGTTTTTTTAAGTCATAAGACCTGGTAATAAGAAAGGAGTAAGGTTTGTTTGTTATCATAGTATTGTAATTTTTTTTACAAAGCAATATTTTTTTTAAGGTAACTAATATAAGAGCCCGGCAATATAATCCAAATGTGTAATATTTTTTAAATTGCGGTTCCAGGATGAGTGGGATATCATTCAACAACGCCGTCTACAGTCTACGAGAACCTAGAATGAATTGCCCAGTTTGTACACTGCTCGTAGAAAAAAAAATATGATGATTTACGGGCTCTTAAAATTGTTATTCCTTTAAATTGCCATAGAATTTATGATAATATATTATTTCAAAAACTAATTACTGCTTACTTAACTTTTGCTCTAATAAAAAATATATTTTGCTTTATTTTATTAAAAACAAACTCTAACTCCCAAAAAATAAAATAATTACAAGGCGTAAACCTGTTAGTCA
This sequence comes from Listronotus oregonensis, assembly GCA_019359885.1. Lineage (NCBI taxonomy): Eukaryota > Metazoa > Arthropoda > Insecta > Coleoptera > Curculionidae > Listronotus > Listronotus oregonensis. Next base: position 54,869 of record JAHBCN010004006.1, read on the forward strand.
GAGAACAAAAAATATAAAATGAAATATATTTAATTTTATAAAAAAAACTTTTTTTAAGTGGTAACCTAAAATAATAATATACCAAACATGGTGTTTATTTTCTTCTTGGATTTTTAAAATCTATTTTATGCTCCTCCTGTAAATTTTACTTTTTCGAAGTTAGCCGTATTGCAGTTTAAGCCATTGATAACTTTTTTACATTGTGATATTTTTGAGAAATGGGCAATCTCCAGAAATATCATTTATATTGTGCCTAATCTCCCATTATCTTTTATAGTAATCCTCCCATTAGTCTTCTTCCTTCTACAAGTCTGTATAACCCCAAGACTGGTTGGTTGATATATTCCTGTGACACTATGAGATCATAGTACAGATAGTAATAAAAATTGTCAGGTCATAGATATGCTGCGCAGGGTCAAATCTATTTTTTTCTCCAAAAGTACGTAGGTCCCTTTTTGGCTTTAAGCAATTGTAATTGCACTTTTTAGAGTTATTTAGCGTAAAAATATATATGGCTACTGTAAAAACTAGTATAAGTTTTAATATCAGCATACTCTAAAAACATTATACATACTATTTTTGGCATGGATTCTCAACCCGTTTTATGAGATAAAGCGAAAGGTTATACTTTTTCAAATCGATTTTACTCAAAAACTCAAAAATAAGAGATAAAAATATGGATCCAACGCCAGTCTTTTTAAAGAATATCATAGATTTTTTGACATTTCTACAAGTTTTTAAATGGTCCAAAAATGGTACATTATATTAGAAATTGTTTTTATCCGTGTTCCAATATACTTACACCAACCAAAAAAATTTTGGATATTCCTAAGGGCATGTTCTTTCATTACAAGAAAGCGAAACAAAATTAAAAAGGCGCTTTTTGAGTAATAAAAAAATGCGAAAACTTGCTGACCCAGTTGCCTAACTCTCAATGTATTTTTTATTTCCACCTTAAAGTGTTTTATAATAAACCTATTAGTAAGCTTTTCGAGTTTAAAAATAAGTTTTTTTTATAAGACTGCGTATAGTGATGGCCAGGCTGCGGAGTGGGAGATGTGTTTGGAAGGGATAGAGTTAAGTTACATAGGATATAGATTTTGTGTGTTGTAGAAAGAGGCGTTCGTTTGTTTACCATCTCACCTCTCAACCTGTTCCTTTACAACCCAGTCAATTAATACATTAGGGTCCGAATCAATCCGACGCGTTGGCGATAAAATTCTGCAACAGTAATCTATCAAATAAAAAAAAAATTCCAAAAGATGTGACCTGGGGTTTTTAAAAATAGCAAATGTTTACGGTTTTTAATTGTTTAGGTTAAAACTTCTTTAATTTTAAAAATATGAAAAATGGGTTTGAATAAAAGTTGTAGGTGATCTTAGCTACAACTTTTGTTTAATTTTTTTAATATCTTAACTTTTAACAAAATAACAGCCGATTTTCGAAAAAAGTATTTTTTGAGTCCTGCGCATGCGCAATGTCAGATAGAAATTTGTTACTGAAAAATATGAAATTGGGGTTATTTCTAAAAGAAAGCCTAAATTTTGAGATGAGAACAGTTTTATAAAGATTTAAATTTTTTTCTTAACTTAAATTCACTTTGAAAAATTGTTTTTTATTTTATCGTAACATACACAAATTTTTGCTCATGATTATTGTGATAATTATTAGAACTGATTTTTTTTGCAGATTTATTCTTTAATACGTATTTTTTGATATTATTTAAATCAAACTGGCTTTTTTTACATATAGAAAAAACTATTGAACTTTCTAGTTCGGCTTTTTTTACACTTCGATTAAACGATAACGCTTCATCATACATTTCAGTTGTAGCGGTAATCAAAAGTAATATTTTTTTACAATGTTTTTTATTTTTAAATTATCCCTAACTCACGCGTATAACAATATTTTATCCCTTTCAATTAAGTATATCTCTGTAATAAAACTACTTTTCAAAAAAATGATCAAACAAAGATTGCAGCTCAAAACGTATGTTACAACTTCTGTATAAGAACATTGGCTCTATTTTGTTTTTTTTTCAGGTAGACAAATATAACTCTAGTTTGTACGTCACAACTATAAGAATAGATAAATTTACAAATAGGCAATAACTACATAACTTATTAAAATATATATAAACAAAAATCATACAAAAGTTTTAGCTTACCAATTAATCTATAAATTTTATTTGAATTTTTTTTTTCTATCTCCATTTTTTAAAGCGTTACGTTTAAACAATGTTGGTAAAAAAGAGACCTCTTACATACCTGTACGATTCCTCTATTCAAAAATTTGCTTTACCTCCATAATAAATGAAAATATATATTTTTTTTCAATTGAAGTTGTATATTAAGTATCAAGCGTTAAATATTATTCGTTCTTATGTACGTAATGAAGTTTAATTAAGTACCAGTGATAACACCAAGTTTATATTTAATATTGAATAATAAACTTTCTTTATATGTTAATATCCAAAATAATTGTCTTATTACTTAAGTAACTAGTAAAAATAGGATTTTAAATAAAGTCCCACTTATGATTTTAAAACTCTCCAAATGTTTGAAAAGTTAATGTTTGATAAAAACATTTACTAAAAAAATATTTCATTTTTAGGACCATTTAAAAACTTGTCGAAATGTCAAAAAAATCTATAATATTCTTTAAAAAGTTCTTATAACACTGGCTTCATTTCGATATTTTTATCTATTATACAGGGTGTCCCCGAAGTAATGGGACACAGAGCAACAGCAGATTCCTTAGGTCGAAATAATGCAATTAACGCAAACTTGCCTTATCCCAAAGTTGATAATAACTAAAATACAGGGTGTCAAACTTTTAATTTTGTTTTCGTTTTTTCGTAATAATTTCTAAACTAAATGACATAACAGTACAGAAATTGTTCATTTGGGGTTTTTAAGGCGAGAAATTCAAATTCGTCCATGCTTTTAATGTTGCTGGTAGAGGGCGCTAGCTACGGCCTATCCCACTTGTTTTAAATGGCAAAACTATTTCTATGCTTAGTGTATTGACCTGTTTATTAAAAAAGAAGTTACTATAATTCCCTCTGGGTCAAAAATGTATACCTTATTTAAGTCTCTAGGGGCAACTGTTTTCGAGATAAATGCATTTTAAAGGACCCCGCAATTTTCCTATGGAAAACGGTTTTCGACCAATTTTTTTCAAACTTTGCAAAGCAATTGTTTTAACACGCTGATCAAAAGTCTCTACGGGCACAAAACCCAAAAACCCCTCTAACTCCCCCAAAACCAGCCTCAAAATTCTCCAAATCCCTAGTGACCTTTAAGGCTGATTTTTGGGCGGTTAGGGTTTTTGGGTTTTGTCGCCGTGGGGACTTTTGATCAGCGAGTTGAAAACTATAACTTTGCAAAGTTTGAAAACAATTGGTCGAAAACCATTTTCCATAGGAAAATGCGGGGTCCTTTAAAATGCATTTATCTCGAAAACAGTTGCTCCTAGAGACTTAAATGAGGTATACAATTTTGACCGAAGAATTATAGTAACTTCTTTTTTAATAAACAGGTCAATATACTAATTGTAAGCTTAAAAAAAGTTATGCCATCTAAGACAAGTGGGGTAGGCCGGAGCTAGCGCCCTCTACCAGCAACATTAAAAGTATGGACGAATTTAAATTTATCGCCTCAAAAAACCCCCAAATCCTCAATTTCGTACCGCTATGTCCTTCAGTTAAGAAATTATTACGAAAAGACAAAAACAAAATTAAAAGTTTGACACCCTCTATCTTAGTTATTATCAACTTTGGGATAAGGCAAGTTTGCGTTAATTGCATTATTTCGACCTAATAAATCTGCTGTTGTTCTGTGTCTCATTATTTCTGGGATACCCTGTAGTTTTTGAGAAAAATCAATTTAAAAAATTATAATCTTTGGGCGTTATCTCAAAAACCGTTTTAGAATCCATGCCAAAAATAGTATGTATGATCTTTTCAGAGGTGCTGATATTATAACTTATACTAGTAGTTTTTACTTATCCGGCCAAACCTTTTATCAAAACATTATTATTAGCTCAGCTATTATTTATTAATTATTTACTAATGAAAACAAGACCGTTTATATTTTAAGGATATCTACTATACAATTTAATTTATGCAGTAATTGGATAGATACGTTACCGTTTCATCAACAAAATTTAATTATCTGTTGGGCCAAATTGATAAATCGTGCAACTATAAATAAGGAATTGACGGTTATAGTAGATTTCGGCACGATGACTAATAGGAAATTTTATCTTTGGATCTGTGTAATTAACATAAAAAATGAAAGTAAGTTATTTTTGAGAGTTAAAATAGCAATAGTGCTAGATGGTAAAATAGAAAATTATAGTTTTCAATTAAATCAAAGAATTCACCCTTTTATAGGCTAAAACCAAATACATTTAACATTTTTGATGCAGTTTTTGTTAGTCTTAATTTAAATTAAAATTGCGTTTTTTTACTTTTAGTTAAACTGAAAGCAGTTTTTTAGGTAAAGGACTAAAATCCGAACTACACGCATAACATTTATGTTACATGAACCCAATATTTTAAATAAATTAAATTCCGTACAAATATTGGTTAGGTTGATCACCTTATTCTATTAAATTGTGAGAGTTTAAAAAAAAATAGGGAGGTTTAAAACGAATTCGATTTATTGAATTTTATGACTTATTTTGAGAGATGTCACATTTTTTGCAGATATTCTACTATTATTTTTAACCTGCGTTTTGTCAAAAATTATTAACCGACTGATATAATTATTTTACATGTTTTCAAGAAATAAAATTTATATTGTTATAAATTATTATTTATAAATATTTTATTGCACTGTTAAATTCTACGCAAATTAGCTTAAAATTTATTTATCGAATAAATGTGCTGCTCAAATTTAAATAAAAATGTTTGTTTTGAGTAGTGCAGTAAACAGATATACTAGAGGATAGTTAAAGTACGTGTGTTTTTTTACCAATTTGTAAAGTATCCCTTATTTTAGTTAATGGCGTATGCACTTTTTAAAGAAAGTTAAATTATTTTAGGTAAAAATAATTTAATTTTTTACCTATGTTATGTTTGGGTTATTAAATTTTTAAATTAGACAATCGGGCCCCTTCAATTTTTTAAGTCAAAATACGCTACTTTGGTAGTAGGTATTTTAGTTATATTCAGTACAGTTAAAGTAACACAAACATTGGTAGTCCAGAAAACGAAGCTGAAAAAAGTGCAAAACCTTTTAATTTTTTCAAAATGCATATATTTGCATGAAAATTTGGGATTTAGCTTAACTTACCCTCCTCTTTGAAATCTGTATATGCCGATGGGCGCTCTTTTTTTAGGGGTGAAAACTACCCTTTATTGCTAAAGAAACTATACATTAAAGCTTAAGTTGAGTAAAATTTGTCTTAAATAAGTCGAAAAAGTAATGTTTTGTTTCTTTGAAATATTATTTTAAATATTTTAGCCCTTAAAAATCAACCCCTTTTATGATTTAAAAAAATATATTTACCCCAAAAAATTAATATATTATCTCACTGTTTTGCATTAAAATCTCCATTATGCTAAAGAATGCTTTTTGTTTTTTAGGGGTAAAAACTACCCTTTATTGCAAAAACCTTCAAAACTTTCATATTAAAGCTTAAGTCACAAAAAATTAGGCTTATATAAATTGAAAAATAAATATTTTATTCTTTAAAATATTATTAAATATATTTCAAACCTTAAAAATCAACCCTTATTATGAATAAATAAACAAAAATTGTTTAGCCTAGAAAAATTAACATATTGTCACAGAGTTGTAATTAAAAATGTGACTGCTCAAAAGTATTACTAATTTAATTTTGTAATTTTTTAATCCCCTACAATATTACAACGCAAAAAATAGTACAAAACCGCGGTTTTTAAAAAATGCATCGAATCGCATTTAGAATCCTCCAAAAAAAAATTTTTTAAGCATTTTTTTAAGCAACTTTTGTCTCTCCGGTAGCGTAGTGGTCAGAGCCTCGGCTCGCCGCGCCGGCGATCCGGGTTCGAGTCCCCGCCCCGCCGGGGAGACATATTTAGTAGTAGTTATTTAAAATAACGTCCGTGGTGGCACTACCGCGTTGTCTAAAAGGTGCTGTGAAATGCAATATTTGCATGTTTCAGTGCTTGAACAGCGTTGACGGAACTGGGGCAAAATAGATGGGTTAAACATCGAAAAACCCGGCACTCACGGTACTCTGGTACTTAGGAGTATATATGTATATGTATATGTCTAGTATATAGTATATATGTATATGCAAGTCCTTCGTGAGTTGTCACAAAGATAAAAAAAAAAGCATAACTCGTTCAGTTTTTTGATAAAAAGTTCTTTAAAAAACCATTTTGTTGGTTTTTTTTTAAAGCTATAAGGTCCTATATATTAAATCTGTTTGAAGCCCTTACTTTTTTAAAGGGGTGAGTTTAAAGGGCTGGAACAAGGTAGTGCTTGTCTATACACACGCGTTTTAAACGTGTATATCTCACTTAAAAAGGCAAAATATTTGTAATTTAAAATGCTACAATTTGATACCCTAGTGATTTTTACGTATCTCCCTTTGTTTTCGAGTTCTTTTCAAAAAAAGGTAATTTTATATTTATTTAAAAAAGAAATATTTTTATCAAAATACCATATAACATTTTTAGTGATCATAAACAACTTAGATTTTTTGCTAATCAGTATATATGGGGTGTTCCAAAAAACATGGGATATCGGTTAATGTGCGAGATTCCTAGTACAAAAATGTTTTATACACGTAGGTCCAAAACGGCCCCATTTTTAAGATAAGGGTGTGAAACAATTTTTTAAATTTATTTTAAAATCAACTTTTTTAATATGAATGAAACTTGGTACAGCTAGAACATTGGCCGAAATATACCTTCTAATAATGAACTATTGTTGCTATTATGGTCCAGTGAAGCAGTTTTGGACAATTTTATTTTTGTTTTAATTATTATTTCGCCAGCTTAACGGTTTTCAAAACGTTTAAAGTTTAAATATGGGTTGCATGAAAAAGGTAATGAATAAAAGCAATAACAGTTCTAAGTGTTACGAAAAATGTTTAAACTGCCAATGTATTTGAGCAAAGAGTTAAACATTTTTTGTAAACATTACTTTTGTATTTGATTTTAAATATTACTTTTTTCTGACACGCATGTTTATAACCGATATCTCGGTTAGGTTTATCGAATTAATCCATGAATGAATAAGGTCCCAAGCTACGCCAATTATCTATATTAGTAACAAAATTTATTATAAAGAGGTGTATTCTGGTAAATTTTCCAGCTGTACCAAGTTTCACTTAAATCAAAAAATCCTCGCTTTAAAAATAAAGTAAAAATTTCAATTATAAATATTTTTCTTTTATCTTAAAAATGGGGCAGGTTTGGAGCAATCAAGATTTAGAATTTTCATTTTGTTTTCAGTCAATTTTTTCATTAGGAGTTGTCTAATGTAAGTAAAGTAATTTAAATTACTCTGTGTATTTAATAAAATAAAATTGTGGAAAAAATGAAAAAATTAATCAATATGTGCAAGACGTTTATTAATTTTACATTGCATATTATTTAAAAATCTTATATCTTGGGCAGTAAAGACATAATTTAACTAATAATTTTGGTTTTAAAATAAGTCCTGTTAAAAAAAATATGGTGAAATAACATCTTATCAAAAATTAGTGGAAGTTTTTTTAAAAGCATATTTTAAATAATCATATTAACTCGAAATTGTAATAAAGAATAAAAGTTCTAAATTATAGGTTTGTTAGTCATTTTGTTTAATTAACTTTAAATTAGTATTTAGGTTAAGATTATCTAATGTGGGTTACTTAATTTTAAAATAAATTAACCAATCCATAAAATAAAACAGCTAAGAAAACTAAATTCCTAATTGCACATTAAAATCGATTAATTGAAGATAATTCTTAAAACTTATCTATAATGAAAGCTATTAAAAATTTGCATTTTTTCAATGGTAATTTACTTTGAAAGAGCATTACTAATAGGTACCTACCTAATTTTTTTCTAGCTTCTCCATATCTGAAATAAAATATATTTTTGTACCTAAAATATCTTATTTTTTTTTAACTTACGACAATATAGCTGTTCAAAAAAAATAAAGGCGTTATTAGTTATTATTATCCAAAAATATATTTTCCGGATTCATATAAATGGATTTAAATAATAATATTTAAGTTTTGACATTCAAAATACTAAACTGAATCTACTCATTTTTTAAAGAGCTACAATAAATTATTTTTCCCTTATTATTATTTTATATATCCGTAAATTTGTTGTCTATTCTTGTTATATAAGTCTAATTGTTAAATATTTTCTTTTTGTACAACAAAAGGTAAGTAAAAATACATAAATTAAAATAAATTTGTTCTTTGATATATTTTACATTTTATCACCCAAATTCTTTAGAATCCGAAATTTCCATAATATATATTTCTTGTCGACATGGTTGACAGGTTCACGAATACGATAAATTCTTCGTTAATAGGTTTTTTCCTTCGTCACTATCGATTTAAAATTTAAATGGCATAGTTTTAAATACAAATTCTAGAAGTTTTATTAAGAAAGTTTTTATTTTAAATATAAGCCTGCACTAAATACCTTTATGTTATTAATAGGTTAACGTACTTAAAACAAACTATTTGTTTTTAATAGACTATAGTTCTTCCAATATTTCCGCGTTTCAATTGTGGAGTAAAACTTAATATATAATTTTTTTAGTTATAAAATATGTGTGGGTTATAATTGGTCTAATACAAAACCTTTTGAATTATTATGTTTACAAAATATATCCTTATTTAGCTTATTAGATGTCACCATTTTCTTTTTCCAAACATAGAATAACACTTAAAAACCATGTTAAATTTAGTTTTGGAAAGAACTTTTAAAAAATCAAAATAAAGGTTTTTTTTTGTAGTTTAATAATGATTTAACAACTAGTATGTGTTAATAAGTTAAATTATAAGCTATCTTTTCGGGTAGTAAAGTAAAGAATATGTCGAGAATTTCCCTAAAATATTTTGTAATCTATCATGCAATTGCTCATACTTTACTTTTTTTAAGTAAACAAACCTCCTGCATTAAATTGTGAAAGCTTTGGCTTTGACAGTGATTGTTTTCTTAAAATAACTAATCTTCCACAATACTCTATTAATTGTTTTTCAATGACAATGGTCTATCCCTCTATATGATTATTTATTCTTAGATTTTGGTTCAATATGTTGTTATGATACTTCCACATTTCCAAGAAGAATAGAGGTCATTGTTAATTTTTGCAGGTACTACAATTTCTCAGAACTCTCACTTTTTTATCTGGTAAGTTCTTTGCTAAAACATAGAAACAATTCCGAAATTTTCTAACAAATAAAGTTAGCAGCTTTTTGTCGTAAGCAACTTTCTTCCCCTCCTTAAAGCCATCACTTTGTATTTGTCTGTATAGAACCCAAGTAGAAGAAACATCTATAACACTTGTGAACGAAGCGTTGCGATATTTTCGGCTTTAAAATTAATCGGTGTTAGTTCTTGCACAGTCTGCAAAATATTATGAGCCATGGCGATTCATAGCTCACTTAACAAAGGTAAATAAAATATTATCAAGTATTTTGCTCAGTTATGGTTAACTTATGTTCTTATTTTTAAACCAATTTACATAAATTAGTATGTTAGATTCGTTAAGAAATCCTTTTCACGGAAACTCATTTTGAAACACCTAATAACATTCAAGAAGTTATGACTTGTCTAACCCGGTATAAGGTGAAACTAGTTGTTATTAATTTTGTTATGTTCTTTTTCTTGCTACAAAGCTATTTTTCTACACCTTTTGTGTCTATTTCAAAAACAGTTTATTTAAGATCAGTTCACCACCCAAGTAAGGTAAATCTAAATGTAAATACCACCTCGACGGCAGTTTATTAACCACAAGCCGCAAGGATTAAACTTTTACCATTTATCAGATTATGTCCTGTGTTCTATTTAATCTAATCGATGTTTTTGGAATAAGTTTGTTACTGAAGTCAAAAAACAAATATTTTTTTCTAACATAAACAATTTTCTTAATTATTTGTCTGATGAGACTATATTTCTTTTAACAAAAAACCAGTTAAAAGCGCGTTTTTCTAAAATGATTTTTAAACACGTAGGTCATTGTTTAAAAATAACCACCAAAAACTGGAGGCATTAAAATGCAAATTTACAGTGAATTAAAATAAACAAATCGGAACAACATCGGAATAAATTGTAAGAGGCTTTCGCGGCCACTGTCTAATGTTGCAATGGTTTTTGAGCTGTTAGGCCGTCGTCGATTGTCTGGTTGACTTGACGTTTCGCCAACACGAGCGGTTAGCATCTTCAGAAGTTGCTTCCTGGTTGACAGTATGCGAACTACTAGTAGTTCGCATACTGTCAACACAACTAACCACAACTAACCAGACAATCCACGCCGGCCTAACAGCCCAAAAACCATTGCAACAATATTGGAATATTCAGACACATCCAAATATTCTATGATCACGGAGTAAAATCAGAATTGGATTAACTAATCCGTATAAATCTACCCTAAACACAGTTTAACTTAAACAAAAAAGCAAATTACTGATGGTATTTTCATGTTTTAGTCCCATGTATTAGAAAGAATTGACGGACGAAACCAAATGCGGAGTTCGAACTCAAACTGGTATTGTCTGATATTGTGTAAAAGCAACCGTTTTAAGATTGTGTTCGTATCGAAAAGGATTTTAATACAATTTATCTAAAATCGTTTAGTTATGACGTTTTTACCTATGTTTCTCGTATTTGCGGCACGTTATGATACTTATAACACAACTAGTAGCGGTGTTATAAATTTATAACACAACTATTTTTTGTACAATAAAAACAACTACAAATATCTAAAAAGATATTTATTTTTGATACAAAGTCCTACTACTACGTATTATAAATATTAACACATATTATAACATTACTTTAAAACAATCCCTGCTGCTGATAATTATGATGATAATAGTGAATGCCCAACTGTCGCGAGTCAAGCTCGCAACGCGCCAAAACTTGAAGTGTGGACGTGTCTCGCGGTTGGCGCGCAAGCCACTCGCGCGGCCTTCGTTGCGATCTATCTCCGACGGCTTTTCGACGAAACATGAAAGGATACTCGAGGCGCAGTGTGGACTGAGTTTAGGTGCGTACAGACTTGACGAGCCGAGACCGCGACGCGCAACGAGCCGAGCGCGCAATGCGCCAAAACTTGAAGTGTGGACGTGTCTCGCGGTTGAAGAGCTGAGCTAAAAGTGAAAATTAAATTTCAGAATTTTAATAAAAAATTAACTTTTTTTGAAAATAACTCGAAAACAAAGGGAGAAACGTAAAATTACTAGGGTATCAAATTGTAGCTTTTTGAATTACAAATATTTTGCTTTTTTTAATTTTCTGTATGACGAAAATTAGGTGAGATATAAAGGTTTAAAGCCCGTGTGTATAGACGAGCCATTCCTAGTCTCAGCCCTGTTTTAAAGGGGTAAGTTCAACTCACCCCTTTTAAGCGTTTAAAAAATTTTAATATATACGACCTTATAGCTCTTAAAAAAAAAACAACAAAATGTTTTTTTAAAGAACTTTTTATCACAAAATCTAAAGAAATTATGCTTAAAAAACAATTTTTTGGAGCATGCTTAAGGCATATAGATGCATTTTTAAAAAAATCAGCTATTTTTTACTATTTTTGCAATAGTATTGTAAGGGGTGGATTTTTGATGATTAAAAAATTACAAAATTAAATAAGTAATACTTTTAAGCAGCCACATTTTTTAATTACACCTCTGTGACGATATGTTAATTTTTCTAAGTTAAAAGATTTGTTTTATCATCATTATAAGGGTTAATTTTTAAGGGTTAAAACATATTAAATATTATTTTTATGAATTAAATACTTATTTTTTAATTTATATGAGCCTAATTTTATGTGACCTTAAAGTTTTGAAGGTTTTTGCAATAAGGGGTAGTTTTAACCCTAAAAATAAAAAAACCTTTAACATAGTGAAGATTTTAAAGAAGATGGTAAGTTAAGCCTAATCCCAAATTTTCATGTAAAACACTGTGATAATATATTGCTTTTTTAGGATAAATATATTTAATTTTCTTTAATCATAATAGGGGTTTATTTTTAAGGGCTGAAATATTTTAAATAATGTTTTAAAGAAACATACTACTTTTTAACTTATTTAAGTCAAATTTTATGAAACAAAAACTTTAATGTATATTTTATAAAACTAAAACTAAAATGTATTTTATAGGTTTTAGCAATAAAGGGTAGTTTTTATTCCTAAAAAATAAAGACCGCCCATCGGCATAATATAGATTTTAAAGAGGCGAGTAAGTTAACCGTAATTCCAAATTTTCATACAAATCTATTTATTTTGAAAATTTGCGAGTTTTTGCACTTTTTTCAGCTTTGTTTTCTGGACTATATGTTTATAAACGCACTTGTAATGAAAATTACTATTTCACCAGTGTGTGTTATAATTTACTACTAATTTATTGACGGTACTTGTATTATAAAATATATAAATATTTATAAAGAGAGACACTAGTAAAAAAAATCATCAATCTCATAGGGTTAAATATTTTCTCAAGAAAACCATGATAATACCATACTGCAACGGTGTTTCTTCACAATTTTAGTTAACCCTAGCGCATATTAAATTACATTAAATTTATTTTGATAAACAAACACTGCTGTTATGTTTGTAGTAATCTGGTGAGAGACACTCTGTATAATTTTAAAAATACCATTTTTGGTTATTTTTAATATATGTGTATTCTTTAATTTCAGATAGCCAGTGGGAGTATAAGGATTCAATTCTGCCAGTGTTAAAAATTAAAATAAACTTTTTTGAAAAATAAATAAACAAACTAAATATAACCTTAACCAATAATGTGTAAAATTTTTGTGTGTCATAAACTTGACAGTATATTAAAAAGAAAATCGTGTTTTATCTCGAACTTTTGATGTTATAGACCTAAACAAGTATGTCAAGTGATCCAGAAACGACGAAACATAAAGTTTCAGGAACAGTTAAAAAGAAACCAAGGTCTAGGTCAACTCCACGTTACAATGATGTGGATAAGCCACGCAAAAAGAGGCATTTAAGTGCTGCAAATTCTTTTGCATCAATTCCACACGCCATCAAGTTGTCCATGCTAAATAGTGGATTGCTGCCGACAAGCAAATTCAATGGTACGTTAAGATATGTTTATTAAGAATAGTTATTTTTTTATAAAATTATATATATATATATATATATATATATATATATATATATATATATATATATATATATATTATATATATATATATATATATATATATATATATATATATATATATATATATATATATATATACAGGGTGATTCATGAGGAAATGTAATACTTTAGGTACGTAGTCAGGGTCCAAAAATAAACCTAAAAGTCTATACAAATATGCGTCCGCAAGGTCTTCGTTTCCGAAATACAGGGTGTCAAAATGTGTATTTAATTTTCCTATTTTTTAAATAAAATCTATGATAATGTAAATATTGATGTAAAATTTGGTATCCGGGGGTTTGTTGGTATGACGGATTCATCTCTAATCTTATTACGGCTCTTCCTTGTAGAGGAAGCCACCTACACGTCTTTTTACTATTTTCAACAATTACAATTTTTTGGTACGGCCCTGTATTATATTTTTAAGTAAATTAAATAACTGCTTTGTCATGTTT
>JAHBCN010004007.1:0-67962 GCA_019359885.1 Listronotus oregonensis
ATCAGATTGTTTAGCAATACCTTATGTCACAAAGCAATAGTGGCGTATAGAAACAAGTGAATATCAAATCAAATTTTTAAAGGCACAGCCATCTTAGACATTTTTTGTTAGAGTTTCAATGATTTTTGGCATTGCATTTAAAAGAACAAAAAAATTATTATTAGCAATCCACTTTAAGATCCTTTTTTATAAAAAAATATTTTTTAAAATAAATAATTGTTTTTTTAAATTCGTCATTAAGGTAAGAAATACAAATTTTAATATAAATTAAATAAATGGAATGTTTTTAAATAAATTAATAAGCCTAAAATAATTCAGGCTGTCTCTTTGAAGAAGTTTTATTATTTTATTATTATTTTTTCATTTAAGTAGTTTTATTATGACCTCGCATATAAAGTTTTTAAGCAAAATTAAATTAAACATAATAATTTTTTTAATATTTATTTTTTCCCCTATAAGTGCATAATGTGCGGTCCGGTCGTTGATATATCATTAATCGCCATTTTCTCAAAAACTAACAAAGATAGGTATAGGATATAATACATATTTTATATTAGAAATGACCCGTAGAATCCAAATTTTAAAAAATATACAGGGTGTTGCATTAAAATTTTTGAAGTAACATTATTAGTAAAGTCAATTTTCGCAGCACTTCCGGTAAAGCCGGAAGTAGTTTTATTATAACCTTTACAGATAGAGTCTTTAGAAAGAATTAAATTAAACATAATAAATTTTTATAACATTCATTTGTTTTCTCATAAAACTGCATAATGTGCGGTAGTTTAGACATCTTTAAACGACATTTTCTCAAAAACTAGCAGAGATAGGTATAGGATATAATATAGATTTTATATCAGGAATGATCCGTTGAATCCGAATTCTAAAAAATATACAGGGTGTTCCATTGAAAAAATCAAAGTTGATGTCGTTTCCGGTTAAACCGGAAGTAATAGATATATGTTATGATATCCAAAATTGGCATCTTCTGATATAATATCTTATCTTAAAATTTAAAAATCATATGTTTTCATTTAAAAAAATAAAGGGCTGGGTAGTGATTTCGTTGTCACCCGGTATAATCCGATTTTAATTTTTTAAAAAACGTTTGAAAGAATAAGATCTCCAGTAAATTTAGAATAAAAATTAAATGTCTAAGTTTATTATTTTGGACTGTACCCAATTTGTCAATTCTTTTGTCAATTTTTTTGAACGAAATTAAATTGAAAAATTATTGTGCAAGTATTGTACAGATTTTAACGATATTTGTCATCAGTCCTCAGAGATATCTAAGAGTCAAAAAACTTTTTGCAAAAAACTTCTTTTTTGCCATTTTTTTGTTTATTGCTATTTTGCAACAAGTCTAATACATTTTGCGATTTTTAACTTTAACTTAGTTACGAATTTATTATCATTCCACATTTTGTTTTCACGACCAGCACTTACAAAGTTATGGGCGATTTAAAGTAACAAATTCCTATTTCAATTTTTTTTTACACCTTGTATATTAATTTAACAAATATTTTGCACCTTTTTAAGAAAAAGCATATCTAGCATATTTCAGTTATATATATCTTTCTAAAGGGTTTTCAGCAAAAACATGCTTACCACCCTCTATATTCAACAACTTTTGTTGCTTTACAGATAAAGTTTGGTCTTATATTTTTTTGTATACTTACTAAAACTAAAAGAAAACTAATCTTCAATTAGTCATGTACTTGATACTTTATAAAAGGTTTTGTAAAAACCTTTTAATATGGTTCTCTTTGTCAATCGATCCATGCTTCTGTAGAACCCATGGTTTTTGCAGTTTTCTTAAAGAAAATAAAATTATAAATAAAAAGAACAAAGTGCGTTTATCATTGGTTCTAACTTGAGGTACTTAATAGGCTGCTGTAAAAACAGTAATGTAGGTTAAACTTAGCAAAACTCAGCAAATTTCTAAGATCTAGCTGAGAAAATTGTCTTAGACCAGAAATTTTAAACAAGAAACTAATCTGGTTGGTTAGTTAGCTGGTTTAAGCAAGGTTAATCGTGTGCCCCTATTTGGCCTGCAGCTTCTTGTGCTTTCCTTTCTTAGTTTAGAAGTCCCCTTCCCTTCACCAGGTCTACTAGATATGTGCAAAGATGTTAATGCGATGTCCGAACACTATGGGTCTATTGTATGTTGGTGCGTTGCAGCTGTATATTTTGTGTGAGGCTATTTTCTCCTCCTCACCCGCAAAGCCTACATGTTGACAGTAGTCTGTGAGAAGTCTTAGTACTACTTTTCTCATAAAGGACCTTCATCTGTCTATTGTTGTTTTCGTCACCTGTTTTGATAGTCCAAGAACTCTTGCTGGTTCATTTGTCTTCTTATTGCCTTCTGTTCCAGGGTCCATCAGGAACTCAGATACATTCTTTCCTGTTGTTTCTGGCGGCAAGTTCTTTTGGGTCGTACAAAAACTTGGAATAATTGTTTTAAAATTGTTTTAATAGTATCTTGTGAAACTAAATTTATTTTGGAATTTCTTTAAATAAAAAAAATTCTAAATTGATAACGAAACAAAATACCATACCTAATATAATAGTATCCTTACCGGTACCTTATTTTTAAAATTATGCCAATAAATTATTTATTCATAGCAATAGTTTATTAAACAGGTTATTAATAAACATGTAATTACTTTAAAATTTAAATAAATAGTTTTAGCAACAATTAACAAAGAGTTGGCATAAAATATATGTTAAAATATTGCTACAAAAAAACAATAGGCTGGTACTTCAGACAATTTAACATAAGTTATGAGTAAAATTGTATTGTAATAATAATCCTAAATCTTATTAGATAACTTGCACTGAATCTTTTTTAATTTTTATCTTAAGGTGGGGGTAACGTTTTTAAACTTTTTTGCCTTTTTTTTAATTTGATTTTCTAAGTAAAGAACTTTTTAGGAATATTGTATAATAATTTAAGAGTGATCGAAGCAAAACTAACAAAGATACCGCGGTAAGTAAGACATGCCAATAAAACTCGCCTATGAACGTTTTCCTCCAATTTTTTTAGAGTTTAAACTTTAAAGCGTTTTTTCTATAACTTACGTTTTCAAAGTTGAAGGAAGGCTAGGATATCAACAAAGAGACGAGTTAAATATTGTATCATGAACAATGGCTGTCATTTACAGCATTTAGGTTAGTTTTAACAGGTAAATTAATTATTTATTATAAGGGTGAACCAAGGTACTCTTCAATTTAACTATTCTTAAAACAATTTTTCATATTTTTCTTTTTATAAATTACCCTGTTTCTCCTAAACTACAACTGTTTCTACAAAACATTTTATGTCAGACATCAAATAAAGGTTACAAATTTTTTTGCCAAATTGATAATATTGGTTATATTTTTAAAAATAATATGAAAGTAGTATGTACGCGCGGTACCCTGATAATGCGATTAGGTGTATATTTACTCTGGAACTAGAGCCAGCCCCAGACCAAGCAGATAAAACTTCAGCAGGATATTCAGAAAAAATTACGACAAAACTGAAACGAAGAAAAAATATTTTTTCAACAAACAAAACTGCGACAAACTGTTTACATCAGAAAAAACGAATTCTGCAGCACAGTTCAGTTAAGTTATTCTAAAGTTGGTTTTTAACATGTGGCGGTTTCAGTAAATAGCCACCTTGTAATAATTTGTACTCAGCATGCCATCTATAAACGAAAAAAAAAAATATAGCAAAAACTTATCGGTTATTGGCATACGTGTGAGTTTGTCTGTCTGTCGTCCCATGGACCAAGTTTAATTTGGGCTTTTGTTAAAAAAATAGGAGTTTCCGAACAACCGTACTTAGTATAAGTATAAGAGGAAACCTCATAATATGTGAATAAAAGTATTGCGAATGGGTTGTCTAAAAAAATATGGCCAAGACTATGATCAATTAAAAAAAAGATATTCCCCGAGTAATGTCAGTTCATATTTGTTTATTCTGCATGACTACTTAGTCCGGGAGGCCACCGCAAAAAACCAAGCCAGTAAGAGATACGCATGAAACATTTTTTTTATATTACTATGAACTATTTATAGTCAATTCAAAGCAGCACAACTACCCCAGCTCAGCGGGTTCAAATTGCATTTTTTTCTTAAAAAATCGTGAAAATCGTTTTTTTAAACTCGAAAACTACGGATTTTAGGAAAAATATATAATCAAAATTTTATAAAACTACGTCATTTTTTTAATCAAAATTTTAGTTTTTTAGATAATAACGATTTAAATTTTAAATAAAAAACACAAAAATCTCAAAAACTAAAAAAGTAACGAAAAAGCCCCATGAAAAAAGGTATATACACATTTTTAATAAAATAAGTAATAAAGGAGATATATGCAAAAAAGTGATTTTTGCCATTAAAAATTTCGCTAATAACAATATTTTTTTGGTACAAGTACGTATACCAGCTCCGATCCATCTAAAATTAATTTAAACTGTTTTATTCATTGAATGAAACAAACTAATACACATGTGCCTCGATGCAATAGGGGATAACCTGGTGGAACGGATATTTTAGAATTTTTTTTTGTACAATAACTATACCCATTCCGATCCAATTAAAACTAAAATGAAATTTAAACTTTATTTTATTGAAAATCAAAATAATAAGTACCTCCTCTATCTGGTTGTTATATACTTGGCAGGACGCTTAACATTTCTCGATCTTCTATGCTATTATGTGTATAGCTCATCATTTAAATATTTTTATTATTAATTTTAATAATAATATTGATAATTTATTAAGATAGTTACTTGTTCAAAATGATCTTAAAAAAATGTTATTCATATTTTTAACGTCAAAAAAATGTTTATAGTTTATTTAGCATTTAACTTTTAAAACATTTCTCTTATTAAGGTATCTACTTGTTCTAGGCCTAAAACCATTCTTATTTAAATTATTGTATTAACATATTTATTAACTACTTTAAAATATAATAAAATAAAAGTTTAAACAATACTTTAACTAAAAAAAAAATAAATAAACTATAAACATTGATTAAAATTTTCTCAAGATCATTTTAAACGAGTTACTGTCTTTATATATTATTAATATTATTATTTAAATCAATAATAAAAATATTTAAACGATGAGCCCTACACATAGTAACATAGAGGATCGAGAAATGTTAAGCGTCCTGCCAGGTACATAACAACCAGATCAAGAAGGCACTTATTATTTTTTTCTTTAATAAAATAAAGTTTAAATATTATTTAAGTTTAAGTTTCAAGTAAATCGAAATGAGTATAGTTATTGGACCAAAAAAAAATTAAATAAAATATCCATGCTACCAGGTGATCCCCCATTGCTTTTTGCCCATTTTGAATTAATTTTCAGATAGATCAAAGCTGGTGTACTTACTTGTACCAAAAAAATATTGCTATTAGCGAGGCAGCGGTGCGGCTTTGAATTGAATGTAGTTCATAGTAATATAAAAAAAGTTTCATGCGAATCTCTTATTGGCTTGGATCAATGCTTGGATTTTGTGGTGCCCTTCCTGACGCATGGAGGTAAGTAACACGCGGCATCGCCATTCGGGAGGCCGGTCGTATTTTCGAATGTAACACGCGGGCTGACCATTTTACTGGCGATCTCGAGTGCTACTTTGCACTAGACTTTTTTACGTTGCGCCCTTAGATACTTCTGAAGCTGGACCAAGCAATTAACAAACGTTTTAAATAGAATCTACTACTAAAAGTGTTATGAATATTGAAAAGGACTTTAATGCAAGGGAAACAAGAAAGAAATTAAAAAAATTGTTGACCGGTTTCAAAACACACTAATAAAGAATTTTAAAGACGATCCACAACACTTTCAACCGGCTATACAGGGTGTCCCAAAAGTAATGGGACACAGAGCAACAGCTGATTCCTTAGGTCGAAATAATGCAATTTACGTAAACTTGCCTTATCCCAAAGTTGATAATAACAAAGATACAGGGTTTTAATCTTTTAATTTTGCGTTTGTTTTTTTCGTAATAATTCTTTAACCAAATAACAAAGCGGTACAAAATATAAGATCTGGGTGTTTTCTGAGCCGAGAAATTTAAATTCGTCCATGCTTTTGATGTTGCCACTAGAGGGCTCCAGCTACGGCCTACCTCACTTGTTTTAGATGTCATAACTTTTTTTTAAGCTTAGAATATTGACCTGTTTATTAAAAAATAAGTTACTATAAATCCCTTTGCATCAAAAATGTATACTTTATTTAAGTCCCTAGGAGCAACTGTTTTCGGGATAAATGCAACCCCGAAATTTTTTATGCAAAATGAGTTTTGGCCAATTGTTTTCAAACTTTGCATTCTTAACCGTTAATCAAAAGTCTTAATCCAAAAACCCCCCTTACACCCCCCAAAATTAGCCTTAAAGGACCCCAAATCCCCAGTGACCTTTGAGGGTGATTTTGGGGGGGTTGGAGGCGTTTTCCGGTTTTGTGCCCTCGGATACTTTTGATCAGCGTGTTAAGGACTATCACTATGCAGAGTTTGAAAACAATTGGCCAAAATTCATTTTCCATAAGAAAATTGCGGGATCCTTTATAGTGCGTTTATCTCGAATAAAGTTTACATTTTTAATGGAAAGGAGTTTATAGTAACCTATTTTTTTAATAAACATGTCAATATTCTAAGCTTAAAAATAGTTATGACATCTAAAACAAGTGAGGTAGGCCGCAGCTGGCGCCCTCTAGTGGCAACATCACAAACATGAACGAATTTAAATTTGTTGGCTCAGAAAACTCTCAGATCTCAAATTTTGTACCGCTATGTCATTTAGTTAAAGAGTTATTACGAAAAAACGAAAGCAAAATTAAAAGTTTAACACCCTGTATCTTTGTTATTATCAACTTTGGGATAAGGCAAATTTACTTAAATTGCATTATTTCGACCTAAGGAATCTGCTGTTGCTCAGTCAAATCATCCACCAAGTAGAAAGGAAAAGTATATATCAGTATAATCAGTGCAGCCCACCGCCATAGCAAGAAGACATTCGAAATATTTAGGTATGGCTATTAAAAATACAAAAAAAATGCTATAAGGTATATTATTAATTTTTATTTTTTGTGAGAAAAGGAAGATTCTAAGAAAAAAAGGTAAATGGGGGAAGAAAAAGCCAGTTGCACCACATTCGCTTGACAAATGTGTGAAAAACAATAAAGGATAAGGTGACAGAAAAGTAGCCAAATAACTTTTTCCTTTATTATAATACTTACATATTATTAGATTTTTTTTAATAAATAAACTTTGTTTTCTTAACCACTGTCCTTTATTTTATCCATAATTATACACAATAGAATTTATAACGGTGAAATATATACATAGAATTTTTTTAAATGGACTTCATTTTACTTGAATGTTATTTTAATTAAACGTGGAAACCAAATCTCTCTTAATATTACCTAAGCTCAGAATGTACCCTCTTTTTAACCCTCCAGGCGGGAGATATTTGTTTTTTTAAATAAACTATCTTTAATTTCCAAACAAGAAGGATGCCTCCTAAGTGAAACAAAAAAAAACAAAAAAGTCGACCTCAGAACCACGGAATAATTGTCAAACATACAAAAAAAATACATACGGGCGAATTGAGAACCTCCTAATTTTCTAAAATCTGTTAAAAAATGGCTTTATTTCTCTTTGTAAATAAATTCCCTAGGTATCTCTTTTCCGAATGGCGATACCAGGTGTAACTTATCTTCATGTAGCCAGCCCACGTGTTACATTTAAAAATACGACCGGCCTACCGAATGGCGATGCCGCGTGCTACTTACCTCCAGGCCTCCCAGACCAACTATAATATACCACTACTACTGTAATACACCACTAACTTTTTTTCTTTCAGTTTTTAAATACCAACTTTAATAATTTCTTAAATTTTTAATTTTCAAAATTTGCAAAGCTTCATTTATAAAATGGAAAAAAAAATTAGTGGTACAATTGTAATGCAATATAGAATAAAAAAAATAAGAATTAACATAAAATAGGAAGTATCAAAAGTTTCTCAAAAGTTTTTTAAAATTAATTATAGCCTTAACCAACTTTGGTCTTGTTTTTGTTTTGTCTGCCTAGTCTGGGCCTGACTTAATTAACAATGTAAACATTTAAAGTTTAAGAAAATGTTGACATTTAAATTTTTCGATAATTATACAAATAAGAAAAATTGTCTAGTTATATTTATACAGTGTGTCTCAAACTGGGCCTACATGTATTGGTAACTCGGGAACCATTAGAGCTACAGTGTTGGTTAAATTAGGAAAGTTTTAGACAATTTAATTGCAAATTTAAATCTGCTTTTATATTTTATTTATCTTTTATGATTTTTAAGATAATTAAGAAAAACTAAAATGGTGCATTTTTAACTTTTGCCTGTAGCTCGCAAACTACCAATTTTACGGTTTTAAGATTAATACATTATTAGAACACTTTTTTAAGAAGAATTTAATTTAAGTAAAAATATTTTCCTAACTTTATTTGTTTTTGAGATATTTACCCAAACTTTGGATTTTCATACGGACGCCATATTGGATTTTTACATTAAAAAAAAAGAGCTTTTCATTGATGTATCACAAGTCTAGGTTTTCAGATTGCTTAAGCTCTAAAAACGATCATTTTTGTTTATTTGATAGTAGGCTTAGACTAGACTGCGTAGTGGCCGCCCCGTTTCATAAAAAACAAATGATACGCATCCGGAGCGGCATCAACCTAACCATAGACATTTAAGATCCTTAATGATGAACTTGCTACCCTATGGATCTTTTGTGAGAGCGAATTTCAAAACTTATACAAAAAAAGTGATGCTTTTTGCAAAAATTAATACTTCCTAATATTACCTTAAACTGATAATAATTAAACACAACTGCAAAACAAAAATGTATCAGTAAACAAGAAAATAAAATCACAGTACATGTCTTCCTCCATTTTCCACGCATTTCTCGCATTTTTCCAACACCTTGCGGGTTACTCGACGTATCGTGTTTCGGTTAATGGAAGCAAACACATCCCGTACCCTGTATTCTAGTTCCAGCCTAGTTTCGGGCGGAGAAAACATTTTTTGCGTGTCCCCATAGGTAAAAATCAGGGGGTGTGATGTCCGGTGATCTAGCTGGCCAAGCAATTGGCCCATTATTAGAGATTATGTTGTCATTAAAGGTATTTCTAAGGACCTCCATCACCTCCCTGGTACTGTGCGCTGGACATCCGTCTTGCTGGAACCACAAATTATTCATTTCAGAACTGTATTTCTAATGGCAGGTAAAACCTGTTCTTGCAGGACTAGCAAATACCTATCTCCATTCAGAGTTTCTTCAAAAATAAATGGTCCAATTAAACGGTTGTCTAAAACAGAAAAATAAATGTTTTATCTAATTGTGAGACGTAAATTAAAAGTGCATTTTAAATTACCTATGATGCCACACCAGACATTAAAGCTAAACCTTGTTTGTAGTTTCTTCTAAATTATGTGGGATTTCTGTATCCCAGCAGTGGTAATTGGAGAGAGAGGACAGTGGATTGGAAATTGGGTATCTGTTGACATTTAGTAATAAACCATTGACTAAAGGTGATTCGTTTATTAAAATCATTCTCCTGAAGACCCTGGACAATACGTGGTTTGTATGGATGAAAACGGTGTTTTTTTAAAGACCGATGCACAGATGACTTAGGAATTGCTGTCTGTTTTTCCACTTTTCCATAGGCTAACAAGTTCGTAACTAAGAATCTTAAATGTCTTTGGTTAGGTTGTTGCCGCCCCGGAAATTGTTCTTCGTATGCAAGTGCTGCAGCTTCTGTATTTCTGTTTGGTTTCAAATAAATTTCTAACATATCCACCTTTTCATCATTGGAATAATTAAGAGCCATTATTGTAAATACTTAAAATAATCAAAACTTGAATTTTTGTTGAAGGCGTTTCTAAACGAGAAATAAGATGCACGCTAATTTTGACATTTACATTATTTAAATTATAAGATGCGTATCATTTGTTTTTTATAAAACGGGGCGGCCATACGCAGTCTAGTCTAAGCCTACTATCAAATAAACAAAAATTATCGTTTTTAGAGCTTAAGCAATCTGAAAACCTAGACTTGTGATACATCAATAAAAAGCTCTTGAGGAGCTCTTTTCAAAAATGTAAAAATTCAATATGGCGTCAGTATGAAAATCCAAAGTTTGGGTAAACATTTCAAAAACAAATAAAGTTAGAAAAATATTTTTACTTAAATTAAATTCTTCTTAAAAAAGTGTTTCAATAATGTGGTAATCTTAAAACCGTAAAATTGGTAGTTTGCGAGCTACAGGCAAAAGTTAAAAATGCACCATTTTGGTTTTTCTTTATTATCTCAAAAACCATAAAAGATAAATAAAATCTGAAAGCAGATTTAATTTTGCAATTAAATTGTCTAAAACTTTCCTAATTTAACCAACACTGTAGCTCTAATGGTTCCCGAGTTACCAATACATGTAGGCCCAATTTGGGACACACTGTATTAGGACTTGAATATGGCAATTTTAACAAACGAATGTAGTTATATTATATATAAACTATTTTATGTAAAAAAAACACAAAAGCACGAAAGTAATTGTAGTTTACCTGCAGCTGGAAGGCGCATATTTCATATTGATCTGTAAATCGATTTTGAAAAAAAATCAGAGGTAATTCGAGCAACGACCTTCGTTATCAAATTACATCATGACAGAAAACGCCTAACAGCAAGGCAAGTGGCCTGCAACAATTACTAAATTACATGTAATATGTAAGTCAAGTAGATAGGAAAAATTCTCCGGCCACTAAGCGGCTTTATCGCAGCTATAGCTGTATTATTGTAATTTATATTTAAATGCATTGCCATTTAAATCTACTGCAATTTCAGGTCTAATTATACGTTTTATTTGTGATATTCGATGCAAAAAATATTATTACTTTACCATAACGGACTAGTATTTTCTCTGATTTTGTTTAAAATAAAACTTTTACAAATATTTACGATTGGCTTTTTATGTGTTAATAATGTTCTAAGTAACAAATACATAGTAATGCAGGTTAAAATTTGTATCGTGGAAAAAAGACAGTAAAGTTGCCTTTTTTTATCTTGCGACAGTCCACCAACGTACCGTGGGTGACCTTAATGCAGTTAGAGGTAGTTTATTAACACAGGACTTAAATATTAGGAGATTTCGCGGAAAAGGGAAAATTTCTGCGGGCAGTATGTTCCACAGACTAAACCCTCTAGGGATAAAGTTGTACTATAAAAGGATGCATAAGAGTGGCGATACGTATTGCTGTGTTGTAAACTGCCAGAGAAGTAATTATACAGGCTAATTCTTTAGAGCAGAAGCAATAAAAATACCTATAAAAAAGCAACAGATCCCCTACAGACCGTCGCCGTCGGTGTGCAAGATATGCAATCTTTCCTGTATGGATGTACGACTAACAGCTCTTCTGAATAAAATCAAGAATGCTGAGAGTTGTGGGAGGCGCCCTTTCCCAGACATACGAATATTTTTTAAAGATGTTCTGATTTGTGATACATACATATAGTCCGAGAGGCCACCACAAAAAACCAAGGTAATATGAGACACGCATGAAACATTTGTCTTATATTACAATATCTCAAAAACTAAAAGAGTTACGAGAAATGTATAAAACAAAAAATATGCCTTTTAGTAATTTAATTTATTACTAAAATATCTAATATAATTTATAATATATTTATAATAATATTTTAATAAGCAAAAAAGTTATTTTGACCAACAATATTTTTTTGGTAAAATTTAATTCCAAATGTTTTGTTCATTTAAAAGAAACAAACTAAT
Organism: Listronotus oregonensis; assembly: GCA_019359885.1. Taxonomy (NCBI): domain Eukaryota; kingdom Metazoa; phylum Arthropoda; class Insecta; order Coleoptera; family Curculionidae; genus Listronotus; species Listronotus oregonensis. The sequence continues at coordinate 11,828 of JAHBCN010004007.1, forward strand.
ACACATGTGCCTCGAGGCAGTGGGGAATAACCTGGTGGCACGGATATTTTATTTAATTGTTTTTTGGTCCAATAGCTTTACTCATTCTGATCCACTTGACACTTTAACTAAAATACAATTTAAACTTTGTTTCATTGAAAAAACAATGAAACATAACTGCCTCCTCTATCTGGGTGTTATATACATACCTATAAGGACGCTTAACATTTCTCGATGTTCTATGCTACTATGTGTAAAGCTCATCGTTTAAATATTTTTTATTATTAATTTAAATAATAATATTAATATTATATAAAGACAGTTCCTCGTCCTAAATGAACTTGAGAAAATTTTATTTTATTATATTTTTAACATCACAGAAGTTTTTTTTAAGGTGTTTGTTTCAGTTGAAATAATGCTTAAACCTAAATTTGATTATATTTTTAAGTAGTAAATAAATAGGTAAATACAATTATTATTTAATTAAGAATGGCTTTCAGCCTAGAAGAAGTAGATGACTTAATAAGAAAAATCTTTTAAAAGTTTAATCCTAAATAAAATATAGGAATTTTTTTTGATGTTTATTAAAATTTTCTGAACATTATTCTGATCGAGTAACTGTCTTTATAAATTATTAATATAGTATCATAGAGGTTTGAGAAATGTTAAGCGTCCTGCCAGGTATATAACAACCAGATAGAGGAGGCACTTATTATTTATTTTTGTTTATAGAATAAAGTTTAAATTTAATTTTAGTTAAAAATTTAAGTAGATCGAAAAATTAAATAAAATATACATGTCTCCAGGTTATGCCCCATTGCCTCGAGGCACATGTGTATTAGTTTGTTTTATTTAATAAATAGAACATTTGGAATTAGTTTTTAGATGAATCAAAGCTAATATACTTACTTGTACCAAAAAATATTGTTAATAGTAAAATTTTAATGGCCAAAATCACTTTTTCGCTTACACTGTCTAACAGAAAAATCCTCCCTATAAAAAAATCGTGTGATTTGTAATATTTGGACTTATACTAATATACAACTAACCCTCAAATGTTTTTATTAGCCTCAGATTTCTCGGAAGGGTCTAGTAGAGGGGTAATAAATGGGCGACCCATTATTATGGACAGGTAGGTGGATCTATGCTTGAAATATCCCTTTAGTCGTTATTTTATAATCATTTAGTAAACATCTGTTGATTTTTCGATTAGATAGATCTACGTGTAAGAAAAATGTCGACGCGAATTTGTGTTAATAAAGCTGATAAATTCTGTTATATTTGTGGCGAAGTTACCGCGAAGGCGTACCAAAAACCGATATCTTCACTAGTAAAAAAGGCTTATGAACTGTACTTTGGATGAAAAGTTGGCGATCAAGATAAGTCCTGGGCCCCAAAAGTGTGTTGCAGTTCATGTTCGAGAACATTGACGGGATGGCTAAAAGGTACGCATAAATCTATGCCATTTGCAGTTCCAATGGTTTGGAGGGAACCTCGTAATCACGTAGATGATTGTTATTTTTGCATGACGAATATCAAAGGAATTACTAGCAAAACTAAGCGTAGCATTCAGTATCCCAATGTTCCGTCTGCAATGCGACCAGTACCCCATGACAATTCATTACCCATTCCCCAACCACCTGAGAGTTACCCGCTTGATTCGGAATCAGACTCTCGAAGTACTTCGCCAGAAGCCGGACCAAGCTACATCCCTAGTTCCATTGATTTGCCCGATACACCTCATTTAATCACTCAAGGTGAATTGAATGACCTCGTTCGTGACTTGGACCTCCCGAAAACAAAAGCGGAACTTCTCGGATCCCGCCTGCAGCAGTGGAACCTCTTGGAAAAAGGAGTTAAGGTGTCCATCTACAGAAAAAGGGAATCTACTCTCACAAATTTTTTTGCAGCGGACGGTGATTTAGTATTTTTCCATGATATTCCTGGCCTAATGGTCGAACTGAACTTACCATATACGCCCGATAAATGGAGACTATTCATAGATTCGTCTAAAACAAGTCTAAAAGCTGTTTTACTTTATAATGGAAATGAACATCCATCCGTTCCTATAGCTCATTCGGTAAAAATGAAGATGATACTCAGATGTATAAAGTACGAAGATCACAAATGGAATATATGTGCAGATTTGAAAGTGGTAGCGTTATTGACAGGACTGCAGTCTGCATACTGCTGCTTTTTGTGTGAGTGGGACAGCCGTGCAAGAGACAAACATTATAAAATAAAGGTTTGGCCTCCACGTGAAAAAATAGAAGTTGGAGTTAAAAATTTGACCCGAGAACCGTTAGTTCAGAAAGAAAAAATATATTTACCTCCACTTCACATAAAGTTAGGATTGATCAAAAATTTTGTAAAAGCACTGGATAAAAACGGAAATGCTTTCAACTATTTAAAAGGGAAATTTCCACGTATAAGTGAAGCCAAAATTAGAGAAGGAATTTTTGTTGGTCCCCAAATTAGGCAACTCTTTAAAGATGCCAACTTCACGGACATTTTAATTGACCATGAAAGACGGGCATGGAATGCATTTGAAAGTGTTTGCAAAAATTTTCTTGGAAACACCAAGTCAGAAAATTATCGTGAACTCGTGGAAGAACTGCTCACGGCCTATCATATTTTAAAATGCAACATGTCCCTAAAACTTCACTTTCTCCATTCCCATTTGGACTTTTTCCTGAAAATCTAGGAGCTATATCGGACGAGCATGGGGAACGATTTCCCAAGACATCGCATCGATAGAGAAAAGATATACTGGAAAGTGGAGCCCGAATATGTTAGCCGACTATTGCTGGACCCTAATACGAGACACATCAGTCTTTCTTATAAAAGGAAGAGTTCAAGGAAATGAATATTAAAATAAAATCACACTTGAAAATGTTTATACTGAACATAAATTAACTGTTACTAAAATGTATCATACCTTTTTATTTTTTAAATTAATAAATCAGTATTAAAGTGAGTTTTTATTGAATTTTGCTTAATATCAAAACATGTGTCTCTCCCTCATTATTGAAGGCTGATATCGAAAATCTGAAGCCAGATCTGGATTCAGCAGGCCAAAATATATAAAATCCAGCCACCATCATTCCAGGGAGGCAAAAAAAGTTTTAGAATGTTGGTCAGTGTTATATTTCCTGTATTACTTATTTTATTAAAAATGTGTATATAACCCTTCTTATAAAGCTTACTAAAAGGCATATTTTTTGTTTTTTATATTTTTTTGTAACCCTTTTAGTTTTTGAGATATTTGCGTTTTTATTTTAAATTTAAATCGTTAATATCTTAAAAATTAAAATTGCTACACAAAATTTCATATAAAAAAAGTTTTATTAGACCATTAATTTTAATTATAGACCTTTTTTTCCTAAAATCAACAGTTTTGGAGTTATTAATAAACCTAACGATTTTTTTAAGGTAAAAAAAAAGCATTTTTAACCCGCTGAGCTGAGGCAGCAGTGCGGCTTTGAATTGACTAAGTTCATAGTAATATAAAAAATGGTTCATGCGTATTTTTTTTCCTTGGTTTTTTGCGGTGTCCTCCAGAACTAATGCGTATAGTATTAAGATTAGAACGGGAAAAACGCTTTATGACTGGAAAGAGGAATTCCCACCTTTTTTGAAATGCTGAGGCTATATTTATAAACTGATAAAAGTTATTTTTGTCAAAGTTAACTTGGCGGACAAACTTTTACAAAAAAAAAATGATTAGGTAACAAATTTTTCTTGCTGTATTAAATTGAAAATTAGTTTCTCCCATTTACACACCTGCCAAGTGAAGGTGTGATCTAGGATTTTTAAAATTTCTTACCTAAATAATAAGTCATGGGACCCACACAAATTATTTATCAGGTGCTTTTAGCCTTAAAGGGGTTTGGTTAAGAAAAAGCATACTGAAACATGAATCCGCCACAAAACTATACAACATATTTACAAATGAGATTACTGACACAAACATTTTGAACAGTCTGTTGGTTGGTTTACTTAGTAGTAGAATCATCGGACTTTTAAAATCAAATCCTTCCTTTGTATTTTTTTTGTAATTTTAATCAAATTTTATCGTCAAATCCCAAATTTTTTAAAAATATCTGCAATTTTCTTGACATTAGAGGCACCTAAAATATTTGAAAACTCTTAAATGAAAAAAATTTATGTGGCTATGATTTGTAGAAACACACAGATTATTTTGCGAAATCTGGGATTTGACTATAAACTAATTAAATTCGCGAAACAATAAAAATAAATAACCCAAAAAAATCAATTTTATTTCGCCAATTCCAAAAAAAAAACTGTTTCCCTTGAGGCTAATAGTATCTGGTATATATTTGGAGTGATTCTCATTACTTACCAGAAATTAAAAGTTTAAAAACCCTAGATTCGCCACTGCACCTACCTGACGTAAGCCCACTATTCGCTATTTCTCAAAGCTGACGAATATGACACGGGCTAAGCACTTAAGGCAAACTGACTACTAAAATAAAGTACTTTAAAATAAACTTTTTACATGTTAAGCCACAAAGAAAAGCAAACATCCGTAAAATTTCAATTGTACAGATCCAAAAACAATCTAAAAAACCAGCAAGATAAGTCAACCGAAAATGAGCCCACAGAAATATATCAACCAACCAGTCTGGGGATTATATAGACTTGTAGAAGAAACAAGACTAATGGAACGATTGATATAAAAGACAATGGAGATTAGGCATAAAAAGCCCAAGGGGCTGCGCTGCCTCCGGAGTGGAAGACGGGTCCCAGGAAGAAGAAGAAAAAGCAAGATAAGTCGAAAATAGGGCTAAACATATAATTACTTATTACTGAACTGACAATAAATGAATTTTTCAAAATATTACTAAATAATATTCTAAATACTGCCCGTTTACCTTTAAATGTCACCATTCTTACTAAATTGTATACAAAAAAATATATATGTCGACTATACCCTTATCGATAGCCAAGCCTTACAAAACCATTCTATATAATTTTTAAATTTAAGCTTCTAAGAGTAATTAAAATAAAGTAAAAATTAAATTATGGAATGTAGTGTAAAGGTATTCTTGCAATATTTCGTTATTAAAAGTAAAGTTTGCCTAAAAAATTAACGTGATTCTTGGGTGTATATCATAAGTTACGCACTAAGAATTAAAACTAATTTATTATTTAATAAAGAAAACACTTTTAATTGTGCTGTTGTTAGCATGTTTTTGCTATAAACCTAATTAAGATTACCATAATGTTTCGTAATTTCTTTAAAATTGAAGATATGATGCAAGTAGTAATAGTAGTAGCAATATAGTAAAGCTTAACTAATTATAGCAAACACCTTTTTTATTTGACTTTATTTTTTTTGCTTTGGTTGGCTTTGCACAGGAGGGCATACAGCCACTACATTTAACGTATTATATTTAAGTTTTTATAACCAATTAATTTTTTAATTAGTACCTGTGTAAAAATCTATACGATAAATATTCGTATACATGAATTATTATACCTGAAAACCATTTACAATATATAATAAGGATTCATACACACATACACTTCGAATTAAGTTGGGAGCTGCTTGCGAAGAATCAAAAAAATGCATGACAAGGGCACACGCTTCACGCCAGAGTGGTCTATCTAGGCGATTTTGATAATTTACACAAACAGAGGATAATCGACAAGAAAAAAAGATTTACATATAAGGATAGAGTTGGGTTTACGAATCCCTACAGCTTTCTCACACACATCTTTACAAAACAAATAAATGCATTATAAACCCTTTTGTCTTCTCGTATTATATACACTTATGATGGAAAATTCATCGGTAGTAATTTATATTTAGCTAACTCAGTTAATAAAATTTGACTTTATGATTTACACAATTTTAGTTTGTGGCTAAGACTTTAAATATAATAAGTTTTTTCTAAAATTTAAGCAAAGCCCTTTTTATTTTTAATTACCTTACCATAAGCAATATAACGAAAAAATAAAACCGCGAATGTAAAAGAGAACAACAATTGTAAAAACAATTTTTTTGCAAAATAAAAATTTATTTAAAAAAAATGTAATAAATGAAAATACTAAAAAATGTATTTACAAAATCCCTTGATGTAACAAATTTTGTGTTTTAATAACACTAAAATCTCGGACTTCCATTGTCTTTATTTGTTAATTGTTACACAACGTTTCGGTTAGTGATGTATCTCCAACCGTTTTTTAGTGATAACTAAAAACTATTTTTATAAGCTACAACTTTTATACTATCCCTTATTCACCGAATCTTGACCGACTTTTCACGGTTCAGCAACGGCTGCCACATATTCGGAATATTGATACTAGGCTTGCTAAATACATTTTTATTGTTTACATTTATTACAGCTTGTTTTAATTTTCTTTTTTTCCTGTGGGTTTCTTTATGAATAGTTTTTGCTTTCGACCATTGTATTCCGTGTTGTTTTGACCAAGCGTGTTCGGCAATCCCTGACTTCGACGTTTTACCTTGTTCCGTATGTTTTTGTGTTCTTTAACTTTAACTTCGAGTGGTCTTTTCGTTTCCCCGATATATACCTCACCACATTCATAGGGAATTTGGTAGATACAGTGATTATTTAAAACATTATTGTCTGGTGTCGTCTTAGTAAGAATATTTCTTAGAGTAGTTTGGGGTTTAAATGACGTTTTAATATTATACTTTTATTGCGATTTCGCGAATCTTTTCTGAATTTTCTTTATTATGTGGAATTGTCATAAACATTTGGATCAAATAGAGTTGTAGAACACAAAAAAATTTACGGAACAAGGTAAAACGTCAAAGTCAGGGATTGCCAAACAACACCGCATACAATGGTCGGAAGCAAAAACTGTTCATAAAGAAACCCACTATAAAAAAAGAAAATTTAAAGAAGCTGTAATAATTGTAAACAACCAAAATGTATTCAGCAAGTCTGGTATTGACATTCCGAATATAGTCCATTGAAAACTACGGTAAAAGGTCGGGAAACGCTGGACTTGACGAGAACACTTGACTCCCTTGTATTTTGTGGCGCTAATTACGAAAATGGGGGTTATAACTTGCAGCAATGGTCGGAACACCCCTAAAATTGCAAAAAACGCCCCTAAGTAGGGGTGGGTTTTGGAAAAAATTGACATTTCGCAACAGCAAATTTATATGTTTGGGTGCTGATCTCGAAATCGGGGTGTCGAGACTGGAAAACTTGTGTTACACCCAGCAGAAACACCTCTAAGTGGTTTGACAAATTACTTTGCAACTAAGCCATCTTATGTGTTTTTGAGTCGCTGATTTCGAAAATCGGGGTGTCGAGAAACACCCGGTCCAGTACATTCCAAATTAATTTTTGAATAAAAAGTATCAAGATCTTTCTGATATTCGTATTTTTCTTTTAGTCTTTATTTAAAGATATCTTCCTAAAACGAGAATTACCCGAAAACAAAATAAATATTCTTATGAATTAAAACTACTGTTTAGTTTAAATATGCCACATTGGAAGCACTAGGGGACTCCAGAGTGCGTGCGAATAGGTCGTGAATTCAGGTTTCCTCTCTATATTTCAATTTATGAATTTTTTTATCCCATTATAAAGTGCCTTTAAATTAAATAATATATTTGTGTTATTAATGTGTTGTACAATTTAATTTGGATTTGTGGATAGAGTGATTAAGTGCAAATCACTTGGCTATTATCTTCTGGGGCCCCCTTGGGAGGGGTGTTTCTCGCATGTGAGGGGTGTAACACAAATTTTTCAGTCTCGACACCCCGATTTTCGAAATCAGCGACCCAAAAAACATATAAGATGGCTTAGTTTGCGAAATGTCAATTTTTTCCAAAACCCATCCCTATTTAGGGGCGTTTTTGCAATTTTAGGGGTGTTTCGACCATTGCTGCAAGTTCTAACCCCCATTTTCGTAATCAGCCCCACAAAATACATAAGGTACAAGTATTCTCGTCAAGTCCAGCGTTTCCTGACCTTTTACCTTAGTTTTCAATGGACTAATAGTCGTAGCTTTTAAGAATAGTTTTTAGTTATTCTTGAAAACGGTTGGAAATACATCACTAACCGAAACGTTGTGTAACAATTACCAAATAAAGACAATAGAAGTTCAAGATTTTTGTGTTATTGAAACCATAACACTAACACATAATAAACTCGAACGTTTCTTGTAGATATTTAAGCAAAGAAAACTTCTTTTAAAAACCACTAATTAAAAGAAAGTGCTTTCTTATTGTTAAATAAAGATAACTGCTATCATTACTCACTGTTAATTTAAATATTATAACCAAGTATTTTTTAAATTAACAAAGAATGAAGATAGCAGCCTTTGCTTATGCAAAGGTACCTTTAGGAAATCTTAAAATTAATTAACTCTTTAACCTTCTTCTTTTTAAAAATAATAAATATACCTATGACAACCTATAGAACTTGCATTTGTGATATTTTATCATTAATATTTTCAAAAATGATCTTAGTGAAATTTAAATTATTTTACTTTTAATTAATATTTACATTTTAAATGGTTTTAATTTTTTATATGTTAAACACGACGCCGACGGCCTATTTGTCAACGAAAAATTAATAGAATATTATTTTTTTTCTAAAGAGTTTTTTAAAAGTATTTTTGGGGTAATTTTTTTATCTTGCAGGAAAACCGAAAGAAGAGCCAAAAAAAAATAATTAAACGAATCTGCCAATAATATAGACCATACAACACAACTATCTTGAATGTATAATGTAAAATTTAATCTTTTAGAAAACGGTAAGCGCAAATTTCTAAATATACTGTACACTAAGCTTTCGTAAACTTAGCTTTTGGTTCTTCTAGAATAGAAATTATTTTTTACAATACATACAGTGTGTCCACTTAAGTTGGCAACATATGGGAAACTTTTTTATTATTAATTTTACGAAAAAAAGGTATTTTCATAAAAAGTTCTGCATGCTCTGAAATCTAAAATACATCATTAAATTTTAAATTTTTAGTCCTATACGAGGTAAGTCAAAAATACGAATTTGAGTCAAGAGTTACATACCTTTATCTTTATATATAACAATATCAAAAATTGTTATAATAAACAGTTCAAAATTAAAAATTACGTTTAAATATGCAGTTGCAATAATTTATAATATTTTTTTATTAGTTCCCAAAAAATCTCTACCCGAACAACGAAAATTTAATTGTAATTATTATACATGTAATCTAGGAGGCTCTGACAAGAAATGTCAGAGAGTAATTATTGTACATATAATCTAACATACTTCGACAAGTAATATTTAACAGTCTCATTTAAAACATCAGTTGTATTTAGCGAAATTTGGTAGAAATTCAGTAAAAATGCCAGCAAAATTTGTAAACAAAAAAAATTATTAGAAGGATGTAATTGCATATTTAAACATACTTTTTATTTTTGAACAACTTTTTATTATAACAATTTTCGATATTGTGAAATATAAAGGTACTTTTTAGCTAAATTCATATTTTTTGACATACCTCGTATAAAATTAATAAAATTTGATATCTGTTGATTGCATTTTGGATCTAAGAACGTGCAGAACTTTTTATAAGAAATAACTTTTTTTTCGTAAAATTAATAATAAAAAAGTTTCCCATATGTTGCCAACTTAAGTAGACACACTGTATATACGTCAGTTACATATTTTATTTGGGACACTCTGGTTTCAATTCTATTAAATGTGAACATTTTGCCGAATCTAACAACTAAACAAAAGTAAGCAATCTGGATAATTGTCTTAAACTTTTTAACAAAAAAAGATCAAATTACTTATGTCACAAAGAAAAACAATTTTTGATATAAAGTGCAGAGGCTCTGCGAAGCATCTTGAATTTATATTTATTTTAACTTTCATTATTACAAAGTCATGAGCTAAATGTTATATTATTAGCAAATATTTTTTTTCGTAATTTATATTATAATGTATTTTATATTTAAAGAATCTCTATTATATTTCAGGAATGAACTACAATAATCATAGATCTACTATTCTAGCTGCTGGTCAAATGAAACCAAGAAGATGAATTGGATATTAGTAGCAAACACTTTAATTGCATTGGTGTATTCAACTAGGGGTAAGTGTAAAATCCCGATAAAAGCATTGGCACCAGCCATAACATAACTAAAAGAGACAGACAAAATCTATACCTATTTTTTTAAATCTTTATGACAGCCCACGAAGGATTGTATATCTATTTACAGTGACGGCCACTAAACATTGGGCAAAAAATTTGTCAAATTTTGACTTTTCTGCCAATTTTTGTTAATTGCTCTTTTTTACCTTGTTTTACTTTTAATTACTATAAATAAAGCAAAAGGTAAAAGAAAATATTTAAATTTTATAAAAACTAGTAACTTAATAAATTACATAATTAACAATTTAATAAATTCAAACACACTTAAATATCCTTCCAAACAAATTTAATATTTTATTGCGGCCCCGTTTTTTTTTCCAGGACAGAGTTTAGCCTTCCAGGCATCGAATCGACCAAAGCCTGGGCGTAGTCCGGATTTCCTCGTAAATCATTCCACGCTTCTTAAATTTTATCCTTAAGTTTGTTTACATTTTGCGGCCTAAACTCATTTTTCCATTTATTTTTTAAACTAATAAGCCCCAAACATTTTCCATAACATTTAAATTCGGACTAGCTGCGGGTTACGGTGAAACCCTGATACGCTGCTCTTCCATCCATCCATCGACTTGCTGGGCCGTATGAATGAGACACTTATCTTGGTGAAAGATACAATTTCTATCCCGAAATTGATCCAGTACAGAAGGAAGCATGATATTCTGTAGCAGAACGCACTGAACCTTCCTTCGATAAAATAATATACACCAAGTCCTTGTGCACTCAGCCACCCCCAAACATTTACCGAAAATCGCCCACTACTTCTGTCCTTTTGGGTATATTTTTTATCAAATCGTGTTCCTTAAGGCCAGTATACCTTAAGTATCTCATTGTAGCACGACTGAAACACTTTTTCATCGGTAAATATTATATTTTCCAAACAATCGGAGGTTCCAAGTAAAATTGTAGAGCAAATACAAACGCAAGGTTCCAATGCGTAGTGCCTACACTAAAGTAGGAAGCCCGAACCGACAATGACCGATTACGCCCGAAATCGGACTGACGGCTTCTCCCTACAAAACGTGTTTGGTTTCATTCCGATTTTCCAATCCAACAGAACAAAAAATGGCTATTTTTCTTCGAGGCTGATACATTCTCTAAAGTTAGATTGTCCAGTTATGTTGTCTTTTATCCCTTCAAGAATATAATAAAATGTTTTCTTACTCATTCGGTGGTACTCCTTGAATTTATAAGGGTATTTAAGTAAAGGTTGAAAAGTTTTATTAAACTTTCTTGAAGATCTGTCGTCGTTATATTGTATACATATACATTTTCTTTTACATTTTTTAAGACCGTTGTGTTCTAACAACAGCCAACACATAAAAACTTCATCAGAACTCATTGACGGTGGTCGGTGATCGGGCGTTAACTGAACCACTGTAGGCACTCACGTCGGGCGACGTCCAGTTAAGAAAATCATTCCACATCGGATCGGCAGAAATACGGGTCCAATATAGGTGTAGCCTTATTCTTCGCCGTGCCGTTCTAACCGATGCTGGGAAATTGCTTTTCGTTTTGGCTATAACTACAGATTTAAATGGTTGGTTTCGCAAAACATTAACTAAATTATTGTCTTGTTCTTGATTCTGTAGTTTGGGGTGACCACTTCCAGCTCTTCTCTTAAAGGAGTGTGTTTCCTGCCATTTATTTTAACAAAAAGGAATAGTACTCTTTGGGATGTTAAGCTTTTCCGCCACTTCATTTTCTGGCCAACCTCTCTTCTCAGTATAATAAATAATTAATACTTTTAATCCAAAGTTAAGTTTGGCATTTTTAAAAATATTTTTAGACACTGACAACGGACACCTGTTTCTTTATAAGGTTTTTCAACAGGTATTTATATTCAGTAGAAGGTGGCATAAGCCTATTTTCGACAGGGAAAAAGAATTGCGCAAGATTTAATGGCCGTTACTGTACCATGGGTGACGGCTTTTTAGGTACTTAACCCATCTTTACCAGTTCGGTCAACATGCACCCTTAGACAACGCGATAGTACCACAACGGTCGTTATACAAATAACTTCTACCTCTGAACAATCTCTCATTAAGGCCTAGGTTATGTCATCCAAACGGGACCTACAGTTTAACGTAAAATCCGAACCACAGAACAGAACGTGCACCATGGTCATCCATCGGACTAACAACCTGACATTGCTTAACCTGACATTGCTTATCTGACGAGATGCGGTATATCAAGACGGCAATAGTCGATTCATTATTGATTTAAATTTTTAATCAAAATATGTAAGCTAACCCAACAGTATACTAGTCTTTTCTTAAGTATTTAAAGGTATCCTTTTATTTTATATATTTTTTTAATAATAATCCATAAATAACAAAGGTCATGATATAATGTTAAAGAGGTTTTTAAGTTAACCGACAGAGTTAAAACCAAAGATTTTTTTTTAATTTGCATATAATTTTATAATATAATAATATAACATAATATTTGCAATTTGCATATAAAACCTGAATAAGACCAACAAGTTAACTACGTGCATGCCACTTATCATTATGGTCTGCATATCACAAATATAAATATTAAATGCTAAATAGGGCATAAATCAGAAAATGCCATATTTATGATATTTTCATGAATTTCATTTCAGTTTATTTATTTAAGCTAAGCATAGGTTTACGGTAGCAAAAATCAACAGTACATTTAATTAGGAGCATAACTGTTGTTGATTACAAATAAATCATTTCAATATATACACTTAATATTTTAAAAGCAATCTGAAAATTAGTAAGAGATAAGGATACATTTTAAATTACAATTAACATTATATTGCTTCGTTTGTTTCACCGACCACGATGTTTTCTTTTTAATTTAAATTTGCCTAACTACCTATTGATCATATTATCATATTTAAATTAAATTTATTCTCAAAAAACTCATATTTAATAAAAAATATTATTTACTCCCTGAGATAATGCGATCACTGACACATAAACTTTTTTGAATGTGGTAATAGGGAGTTTATTCACACGGGACTTAAATATTTGAAGATTTTGGGAAAAGGAAAAACTTTGCGGATAGCAGGTTTCATAGTCTGGAGACTTAAGGAATGAAGGAACAAACAAAGTGGGAAGCTCTGGGGCCTCTCAAGATGGACTGTAAAAGGATGCATAAAAGTGGCACTGCGTGTTGGTCTGTTGAATGAATTATACTGGCTAACTCTTCAGACCAGAAGACTTAAAAATACCTATAAAAGAGGGACAAATCCTACAGTACGTCGGTGGGCAAGAGAAGCAAGCTTTTTTGTAAGTGTGGGATCAATAATAAGAAGAACGCTCTTCTCTGGATGGAGTCAAGGATGCTAAGTGTTGTAGGAGACGCCATTCCCCAGACGTGAGAACAATATTCTAAAGAGGGTCTGATGTTGCATACATACAGAGTTTAGAAGGAGAAATACGTTCTGGCTCGAAAAAGGAATCCAAGCTTTTTTGAAGCTGCATGAGGCTGTGGATGTAATGTGCTTGTGCCAGTTAAGGTTATTCTCAAAAGTAACACCCACCAGATTAAACGATTCTTCATTCTGCAGAACTTGGCCGCTCATATGTAAGGAATAAGAATTGGACCGATTTTTTTCGCGATAGCGAATATCACTGTGTTTTGGAGGCATTAAACTAGACAAGATTTTTGGTGCCCCAATCCAAGATTACTTTAAGGTCTTGTGAAAGAGATATCTGCATTGACCTGCGCTTGTTTTCTAAATCAGAATTACAGGATGGCTTAAGAATTGAATTCTGTGGAGACTCCGATATTGTCTGGCGCTAGACCATATCAAAGTCTTTGACCAATTTACAAAATTTCATGCTGCGAGGCACATCTTAGTGCTTCGAAATGTGGTAACATGGCAAGTGCAACCGGTTTTTGTCTGACACTTATTTGTCTTTACATCTTTGTACCTTAACCAACGCATAATCAACGCTACCATGTGTGATTTAGATAAAAAGGGCTTGGAAATCACCTCGACGTGTCGAAAACACTTTTACAGCACCTATAGATGGCAGTGATCGAGAATCCTAGACAAAACTTTCATTTGGGAGCCAAATGTTATGTGGGTTATAAATTACAATTTTCTTATGCAAAATTAAATAAAATAATTTTAAAAATATCGGTTGGCAACACTGTTAATTGTTTAGGCCTAACTTATTATTAGGGACAAGTCAAAAATAAACATTCTATTTTTCATTGGATGATACTTTCTTACAGTATGTATGCTTGATGCAATTACCCAAAAAAATAAACAATTGTCTCTCATTATTAGGAATTAACATGCTCCAATTGTTTCATGTGGAATCGCAGGTAAACCAGACAGAGAATAAATTTATTGCGACAGCTTTTTATAACAAATAAGTGTTTAAGACGTTGACCGCGAATCATAAAAATAATGATTTAATATTTGGTTTGTGCTCTTTCGGTTGAGCTTATGTTATGTCAGGATCTCTAAGGCAAAAAAATGTATTTGTTTATCTGTAAGTAATTCGTTGAAGATATTAAAATAAAATGTGTTAAACAATATTAGTAATTAAAAGTTACTCGATTTATTTCCAAATGTTTTATCGGCAGCCTAAAGGATACACACTTGTTGATGTAAGTCTTTGTGATTTTTTGATTTTTCTTTTCACCTTATTATTTTTTTTCTATTAGCTATTTTAATTTTTTAGGTTATCCCGTAAGACCTTTTCTGCGAGACCCTGGTAGATTTTATAAATAAAAACCATTATTATTTATCATTGTTTTTAGGTCTGTTTATAAAAAACATCTAAAGCCGTGTATCCATTTTGTGATTTTGTCCCTCGCGCTTTTCCCGCAAAGCATTGCTTATTGCTCGCACGACACACACTTATGTTTTTATTAGGACTACATTGTATACCATGTGCCGCAGCTAGTGCCACCTCATAAAATATAGCACGTGCTGTCGCTGCTATTTCATAAACGCATCTTTACTTTGCGCAGTAATAACAACGCAAATTCTTTGCCGCGACTAAAAAAACCGAGAAAATTTGGCTCGACCCAAATCTGATATGAGCTTAGCAGTATATAGATGCATGTGCATCTACTTTCCGTAGCAACGATAAGGAATAGATCATGCCCGGGAGCCTTACGAAATGGATACGTGGCTTAAAGTACACATAACTACAGTGCTCAATATTTCTTGCAGTCGGACTAGAACAGTTGACATAATTCAGCTAGATCTTTTAGCTGAACTTTATTGCAAACACTTTTTCACTTAGTTTCGTGAAATTTAAGACCACCTTTAGGCCGAAAAATTTTAGTTACCCAAGCTTTGGGTTTCTACGAAAAATTATAATTTATTTGGTTTTCCTTTATTTCTTGTAGCAGCTCACGAAGGCTTGGATAAAGTACTATGTACTGGAGTTGCTGTTTTTAGATGTTGAACCCGTTTTTTGTTGTACGGTTTTATTAGGAATATACAAGTCTCAAAATATGCAATAATTAGTTTTTTGTACCGCATAAAGACGATGGGATTTGGGAACTACTAATCCTTCATGGGTTGTAGGATTTGGGAAAGCAGCATGAATTTCGTTCCGTTTCGATCTGATGACATTTCTTATCGCGCCAATGTTTGGTAGCCGACTATGACAAGCTTGACTTGTGTTTCTCAGGAACTCTTTAATTACATGTATGGTCCCTTCGTTTTATTCTTTAGCGCGTCTTTTTATTTTTTTAACAACTTTTGCAACTTCAGTCGCCAATTAAGGTGACCATTGCTTCCCATCTATGATTTATTCTGTAGAAAACATGTTTTGTCTGTTTAAACTTACGAATTTAATTATTTAATCCTCTTATGGTGTATTTGTATTATGTCACTTAAAAAAAAATAACTAAAACGCCTTTTAACTATCGTCGAATTTAAGCTAACTGTAAATGGCAGTATGTGGCAAAATATGAATGGCAGTAAAGTCTTTTGGTCCTTTGCCAAAAATATCAGTGAAAACTTTGGCACAATTTCTTTTCCACCCCTAATATTTAAAGATAAAATTGTTTCTACCGCTAAAGGAAATGCCAAACTATTTGCCAAACAATTGGCTGCCTATTCGACCCTTGATCCTCCCATTAATCTTTCTCTTCCAACAGTTGCCCCTGTTCCTCATAAAATACCCGATATCATTTTTTAAGTCAAACAGATCAAGCGTATCCTTTCTTCTCTTAATACTAAAAAATCGTCTGGGCTGGATGGCATACCAGCAATCGTCTTAAAAAAATGTGCTACCGAGCTTGCACTCATCCTAACTCGCCTTATTTGAATCTCTTCCTTTCTAATCGACGTATATCAGTTATTCTAAATGGTCATTCTTCCAGCTTCTACCAGATTAATGCTGGGGTTTTTCTGCACATCAACGATCTTCTCTCTTTCACAATTTACCCCATTCATAGTTTTGCTGACGATAGTACCCTCCACTCTAATATTTAATTTCTCAAGCCAGTCAATAAGCCGTATTTGGAAACCAAGCGTGAATGCGGATGTCTCTTTCACAAGACCTCAAACTTATCTTGGATTGTAGCGCCAAAAATATTGTTTAGTTTATGCCTCCAAAACACAGTCATGTTCGCTGTCGCGAAAAAAGTCTGCCAATGCCCATCCGGTACATATGAGCGGCCAAGTTCAGCGGAACAAGGAGTCATTTAATCTTGTCGGCGTTACTTTTAAAAATAACCTCAACTAGCACAAACACATTACATCCATAGCATCAGCAGCTTCAAAAAAGACCCTCTTTAGAATATTGTTCTCATGTCTGGGGAATGTCGTCTCCTACAACCCTTAAGATTCTCGATTCCATTCAAAGAAGAGCTGTTCGTCTTATAAATGTTCCCATTCTCACAGAAAAGGTTCCTTCTCTTGCCCATCGACGAATTGTGGGGGATCTGTCGCTCTTCTATAGGTAACCTGCTACCCGCGAGGTTTTTCTTTCTCCTCCCAGCTTTCGTGGACTGTCCAAAGCTAAAAAAAAATACCGGAAATTTTATGGTATTAATCGCGGTAATAATTCGGACTTTGTAATAACTTTGACATAAATTATATCAGCCCAAATGTAGAATTTTTTTGGTTATAATTGGTTCAGTGCCTAAATTTGTTTTATGTCTCTTGGCGCCACTCATTACATAAACCTTAAAACCATTTAAGTATTTTATTTTACCTTTAAATCAATATCATTAAAATAGTGTTACATTATATTTGTTTTAGAAATTACGTGATGTGCAAGGTTATTGTCTTAACATAGCGATAAGTGCTATTGCATCATATATGTTACACTAAAATTGTTTCAAAAATTAGTTTTTACGTATTTTTTTATGAGTTTTGTTTTAAGAGTTAAACAATAGATAACCTGTCGTAAAATTACCCATTTGATTTATAGTGTGATTTTTAACAATCCAAGCGGCAAAAGCCAAATCACTTACGTCATAAAATAACAAAAGGAACAAGAACATGAAAGTTGCAGTTAATTACAATGACACTATTTAACGAATAAAAACTTCTTTTAAAAAAAATGTCATAAAATTTTATAATTTTCCGCCACAAAGCAAAGATTGAACAACTTTATTTCTAAATTATAAGAGAAAAAAGGAAACGTATTCTAAAGTATTGTGTGAAATAAAACTAAATTAATTTAAAAATATAGGTCAAATATGTATTTGACCTATATTTTTAAATTAATTTACAAATACATATTTTTTTGGTAAGAAGTTAAAATATATTAAATTCTTTTTAAAGTCCACAAGTAAATTCTAATAAATCCTTTTGGTTTCTTTCATCTTTTTTTTCCTAAATTTAATTTTTTTCACATAATGCCACCAGTATTAAAAATAACGTAAATGTATTCATTTATCTTACCTTATTAACTTTCTATATATGTTTATAGTACTCACGCAGTATGTATCTTATAGGCAAAACAAAAAATAAAAATTAAGTTATTAATAATCTGTTTTACCTTGTTTATATTTTTTTAAATACATACTTTATTTTAAGGCTTAAAGAACTTTACTATATACATTTTCTTTAAAACAGTGTGTTCTAAGCTAAAGAGCTTAGCCCGGCGGGAAGGGCTAATATATACAGAGAGTTCAACGAGAATAATAAACCATTGTTTTCGTTACTCAGGGACTATGTATCATTTACTTAATATTAAAGAGATTATTAAACTACTTCCGCTCCTTAAAATTTATTAACTAAAAAAATAGGTACCTCCCAAAAAAATCTCCTATAGATAATTTAAACACTTTTCATCTGCCGAACACAATTTTCTTTACTTAAAATTTCTTTTTTAAGGCGTACTTAGATGTTTAAATAAAAATTAATATATTTTTTGAACGTAAAAAAATAGGGTGTATAAAGTATAAAAATAATAAATATTTGCACTTCTCTTACAAAAAAAATCCACATTCTATTAGTACTTTCGCATTGTCTTGGAGATACAAAAATGGTAGCAAGTGTACTAAATTTGTAATTTTGTTTTAAATATAAAGCTAAATAAAATATTCAAAAAATTATCTTAAGTTTAAAACTGGAACAACTAAGTAAGTTTCAAATAATATTTCTTCTACACTATCTACTCTTCGGCTTTTAACAGTTCCTCGAAAAGGGCAAGTGGAATAGTTCGTCTGCCTTTTTTGGTTGCCCTAGTTCAACCGGCATTGTTTAAATTCCACCTTCAAGTTAACATTAATTGAGACCTAATTAGCAAGATTATTACTCTAGTTTACACCCATTTCCGTTCTAAACTAATGGATCAATTTTTTTTTCGGCAATCGTTTATTTACAAATATCATTACTGTATGATGCACAATCATTAGTTAAGGCAAGCAAAAGTACACAAAACATAACATTAAGTCGATTTATAACAGGAAAAATGGAAGAGAAACAATGCCTAATTCCAAAAGAGGTAGAATTTTATTCAAGCGTTTTGAGATTTTACGTCAGCGCACTACCACTTCAAATTTAAAAGTCGGCAATGCGAATGACACTAAATCCCGAAGAGAAATTTTGTCTTAAGTTGACAGCCGGACTGGTAAAAGTTCAAAATTATTAAAATTAATAAATTAATTATAAGCTCTAAAATTTCTAATTATTTTTTTTTATAATTTTTTAAATTAATATATTCATAACCTCTAGGAAACTTGATGCTATTAGCCGTTACTATGTGGTTAGTTGTGGTTATAAATAAATAAAACTACTTTGTTTTTACCACTAAAATATATTCACAATTATTGTTACTGCAGTTTCAACTCACAGAGTCATTTTCAAACAAAATTTTTTTCGGACTAAAGTATCAATACAAAAATAAGGTGAATTTATACCTCTAAGTGGTAAATATATTCTTAGGAAGCGTGGAGCAATTAACATTTTATTATGGTTTGGCGACAGTAAATAGCGGGGAAAATACAGTTGGTTTGGTCATTAAGCAGATGTACATTATTATTTTTATTGCCTTTGTATATTTCTAGGATTCCAGATAGTTTAATTTATGGCCCTTGGTTGAATAGTGTAATATTTCGATATTATTTAAATTAGGGAATTTGCGTTTTTGTTCTAAACAATGATTAGCAAAAGTAGAGTCTCTTTTTTGTAGTCTATATGATCTAAAATGCTCTAAATAGCGAGTTTTTAAGCTCCTACCGCTTTGTCCTATATAAAAGTTATCACATTCTGAACATTTCAACTTATAAACTCCTGATTTATTAAATTTGTTGGTTTTATCTTTAGCTTTATAAATAATATTCGATATATTGTTCTGAGAATTAAAAGCAACTTTAATATTGTGTTTGGATAGAGTGTTGGCTATTTTTTCTGATAGGGTGCCGCAATACGATAAGGATACATATTTTTGGTTATTTTCTTGATCTTAATTTTTGGATAGATTAATTGAAAAGTTAAGCGCTTTTGTTTTTTGGTTATTAATTTCTTTATGGTTTGTTTGGAGAATTTATTTGATTGTGCAATATTTTCAATGGTACAAAGTTATTTCTGTAGCTCTTCTTCAGAGAGAGGCAAAGAGAGTGCTCCGTGTATCATTGAATTGTGTGCAGCGAGTTTATGTTGAATAGGGTGGAAAGAGTCATTGGGGATAGTAATACCTGTAAATGTTGGTTTTCTATAAACTTTAAAAGTGCACTGATTATTTACGTGGGATATGGTTAAATCTAAGAAATTTATTTCATTGTTGTCTTCTTTTTCTAAAGTGAATTGAATTTTTGGGTGAACACTGTTAATATAATGTAAGAAATTCTGAAGTTGTCTGTTTGTGCCTTTAAAGCATGCGAGAACATCGTCAACATATCTGTACCAAAAGTGAATATGGTTTTTGCCTAGATCTGAACTAAGAATTTTATTTTCTATATCTGACATGAAAATATCTGCCAAAGGCTAAGAGGCGAACCCATTGGTAGGCCTGTGTGTTGTAAGTAGAACTTATTATTAAACTGGAAATACGTCTGTGACAAACATGTTTCAAAAGAGGATAGAATTTTGGTAGCAATTATAGGGTTAATATTGGGTTTTTGTAGAATTTCATCAATAAGTACTAAGCATTCGTTTGTTGGTATATTAGAAAACATGCTTTTTATGTCCAAGGAAACTAATATTGAATTATCAGGAGTTTTTTTGTTAAGTTTTTGAACAAGATCTAATGAGTTATTTAAGCTATTTTTTGGTTTAAAATTGGTTAGTTGTTTGAACATTGAGTTTAGGGTAATACTTAATTCTCTAGTGGGGCTGTTTATGTATGATACAACTATGATACAATTTTCAGAATACGACAAAAATAGAATGATCAATATGAATCCCCAAGCTCCCAAACTATATGGACTTATAAAAAATCATAAACCGGGAAACCCTATTCGGCCAGTTGTATCATACATAAACAGCCCCACTAGAGAATTAAGTATTACCCTAAACTCAATGTTCAAACAACTAACCAATTTTAAACCAAAAAATAGCTTAAATAACTCACTAGATCTTGTTCAAAAACTTAACAAAAGAACTCCTGATAATTCAATATTAGTTTCCTTGGACATAAAAAGCATGTTTTCTAATATACCAACAAACGAATGCTTAGTACTTATTGATGAAATTCTACAAAAATCCAATATTAATCCTATAATTGCTACCAAAATTCTATCCTCTTTTGAAACATGTTTGTCACAGACGTATTTCCAGTTTAATAATAAGTTCTACTTACAACACACAGGCCTACCAATGGGTTCGCCTCTTAGCCCCCTTTTGGCAGATATTTTCATGTCAGATATAGAAAATAAAATTCTTAGTTCAGATCTAGGCAAAAACCATATTCACTTTTGGTACAGATATGTTGACGATGTTCTCGCATGCTTTAAAGGTACAAACAGACAACTTCAGAATTTCTTACATTATATTAACAGTGTTCACCCAAAAATTCAATTCACTTTAGAAAAAGAAGACAACAATGAAATAAATTTCCTAGATTTAACCATATCCCACGTAAATAATCAGTGCACTTTTAAAGTTTATAGAAAACCAACATTTACAGGTATTACTATCCCGAATGACTCTTTCCACCCTATTCAACATAAACTCGCTGCATACAATTCAATGATACATAGAGCACTCTCTTTGCCTCTCTCTGAAGAAGAGCTACAGAAAGAACTTTGTACCATTGAAAATATTGCACAATCAAATAAATTCTCCAAACAAACCATAAAGAAATTAATAACCAAAAAATAAAAACGCTTAACTTTTCAATTAATCTATCCAAAAATTAAAGATCAAGAAAATAACCAAAAATATGTATCCTTATCGTATTGCGGCACCCTATCAGAAAACATAGCCAACACTCTATCCAAACACAATATTAAAGTTGCCTTTAAATCTCAGAACAATATATCGAATATTAATTATAACGCTAAAGATAAAACCAACAAATTTAATAAATCAGGAGTTTATAAGTTGAAATGTTCAGAATGTGATAACTTTTATATAGGACAAAGCGGTAGGAGCATAAAAACTCGCTATTTAGAGCATTTTAGATCATATAGACTCCAAAAAACAGACTCTACTTTTGCTAATTATTGTTTAGAACAAAAACACAAATTCCCTAATTTAAATAATATCGAAATATTACACTATTCAACCAAGGGCCATAAATTAAACTATCTGGAATCCCTAGAAATATACAAAGGCAATAAAAATAATAATGTACATCTGCTTAATGACCAAACCGAACTTGTATTTTCCCCGCTATTTACTGTCGCCAAACCATAATAAAATGTTAATTGCTCCGCCGCTTCCTAAGAATATATTTACCACTTAGAGGTATAAATTCACCTTATTTTTGTATTGATACTTTAGTCCGAAAAAAAATTTTGTTTGAAAATGACTCTGTGAGTTGAAACTGCAGTAACAATAATTGTGAATATATTTTAGTGGTAAAAAAACATAGTAGTTTTATTTATCAGTGTTCTTCTAGGAAACTTTTTATCTAATCATTCAGAAATAAGAATTGATTTTGGCGGCCATTTTAAAAGCTTTGTGATATTTTGACATTCCCAGTGTATTTGAATGCAACTTGTTTATAGAATTTACAATATTGAAAGAATCAAAAGTAAAATAGATTAGCTTTGCAATTTTTTTTCTTTGATTAATAACCTTTTAGATTAGTCTTATAAAAAAGAGTTTAATGGAAAAGACTTTATTTTATTAATTAAAGACGTAACTTTAAATCGAAAGTTTAAGAGTTTCGTTAGTATTATTTTTAAATAGCTACTACGACTTTTATAATTAGCTTATACAATCAAATATTTAAAATAATATTTACTCGAATTGCTCGAACTATTCGAATAGGTTGAATATTCCATTCGAAATTCGAATCGAATATAACTATTCGATTGAATTCGATTCATCACCTATTCGCACACCCCTAATTTATAACCTTGCTACACGAATAACAAATAATGAAGTCAAGTTGGTTGCCTAAAGGTATAAGACATTCCGATTTTTTTTTAAACTCTAATTTCCCCAATTTAATAACAAAACGATCATCAAAAAAAAATTGTATCTAGCTCGGGCATTAATTGGCGATTATTGATCTTAAATGTGCATTCGGATCAACTGCTATGGCGCTATCAGCAATGCGATCCTTTGCTATGCAATGCGATTTAGTACGATGCCATGCCATTAGCGGCTAATATGCGGTACGGTTTAATTTTTAAGAACATTTGATATTACCGCCATTAGTCACCTGTCTAGCGAGCGATATGAATGTAGAAAATTAATAAATATTTTTCGAATTTGTCTTTTGTGTGCATTTTTTCTACATAAGGCGTAATACCTTTCTCAGTGTATTCGAATGTTTCTAAAGACATCCGAAAATATTCTCGAAATTTATCGCAATGCATGATTAGCTTAGCAAATAAATAATGAAACTTCTCAAACGTCAACCATACTCTGTTAATTTTATGAACCCAGTTTCATTTTCTTTTTAGATACTTATAGAAAATAATATACTTTAACAACGAACTTTCTGTCAAAGTATATTTCAGATTTCTTTTCATCGTCACATCCGATATAGAAAATACTACGATGGCGACTAGCTTACAAAAAGTCGCTTACTCTTATTAATACCCTTGTTGGTTAAATAGCTTTATATTACGGGGATAGTTTTTGAAACATATTATTTAGATTTTTGGGCCTCTTAACTATGTGTTTCAGTTATATTCATCGTTTCATTCTTAACATGATACCTCTAATGTATTTTATTTTTACTTAAATTAGTCCAGGAAACAAACCATTTTGCCTCGCAATTTTTTCACAAAGCATAGAATGACTTAACATTTTGACAGTAAGTAGGAAATAGTCCAAGGATCAAAATCTATATCATGCCATATCATTACCTTGGGGGTGGTTGCCAAACCATCTCGGGGATGGCAATTTTATAAAATATTTTGACCACAGAAATCGATAGTAAAATAATAAAAAAAATGTTGTATTGATTTTTTTGTAAAATACATACTTTTCGAGTTATTCGCGATCAAAAGTCGGCGTTTTTCGTCGATAAAATCAACATTTTTAATCGGTTTGTTGCGAATAACATTTTATCAAAAAACTGTAAATAAGAAAATTGTAGCTTTAAAAGAAACAAATACAATAATTTTTATTTACAACCATGCATGTAATAATGACATTTCACCTATCTTTGGAAGGTGGAAAGTTGACGTTTTTTGACTTCTACTTTCCACCCGAATGGTAAGTACTCACTTTCTGAAAAGTATTTTTTTTTTGTAATTCATTGAATATTGATATTTCAAAATGGTATAGTGACACACGAACATACGCATTCTAATACGTTCACACTGATTAGACAAAAACGACAATAAATTTACTTTTATTTTTTAATTGAAGTTTAAATGAATTGCATATTTATATAAAAAACAAAAAACTAACTTATATTTTACTTATTTAAATTAATTATTACATTAGCATTATTGTAGGCAGCCACTGATATGTTCAAACCTTGCTGAAATTATTGTTTTGAAAGATTTATTTCATGATTATTTGAAGTAAGAGTTTGAACTTGGCTTTAAAATCAATTTTGCAGTATTAACTTGAGTAGCGGTAGAACTATCTATGTATCTCTCAGCTACTGTGCTAGATTTCCAGCCCCTTAACCATTTAATTTGCATGAAGTCGCTACCATTGTCTGCGAGCAAAGTAGCCGCTGTTCTTCTCAAACAGTGACCAGTAAAATTTTGGGCAGTTTCAGAAAAGCTGCAAATTTTTTTTGGAAACTGACTTACAGTGTTGTGGCCAATACATTGTTTAGTAATTTTTCCATATCTTATTTGCATGAAAAGCCTTTCATCCTCTATATTTTTCCGAAGAGTCATGTACTCCTTAAGTGGTGCAATCCATTTCTTATCAGTTATCACAAATGATCGTGGCTGGTAAGTTTTGCTATTCTGTATTTCAATCATGACCTTTTTTTCTAAAAAATGAACGTCTGTTGTTTTTATATTGTATAATTCACCCGATCGGCAGGCGCCTGAGACACCAATAACCAGTGCAACCTACAAATGTAAAAATAACAAATTAATATAGAAATGGTCAACGTTTTGGCCTAAAATACTGTTTGAACAAGAAATTCCATGGGTGCTTGTTCCAAAAAAGTTTCAATATTTTCCTTAGACAGTATGTTCGATTTTTTTGGCTTATATCCTTAATTTTGCATTTTTAAAAATGCCAATAACTTTGCGTATTTAGATATGTCTACTTTTTCTCTAATTGATAGAGTGGTCCTCAGCATGGAGTATACTGACCAAAGCGTTGATATCTTCTTTGTCTTGGCACATTCGCTAAAATAAGCCAGTAACGCCGATTCAGATCCAGGATTTTGAACTTTGTTTTCCTTACACCATTCTTTAAACGTATCATCGTATCATATGCCTTGTCATTTCTCCGGCGGCTTTTGGTTTGTAGAAGATTTTCTTCCGCTATTTTTGCTGCTTCTCGAATTTCTGGTGGAGTAGCAGCAAACTCAAATTCCTCATCTAATAACATTTTTTTTTGGATTTGAGAAATTAAAACAAATTACTATTCTAATTTAAAGCTCCTATCTTACACTGTATGTATTGGCACTTTGACAACCCGTTACCATAACAACGCTACAAGTTGCACGGCCGCCTAATAAAATTATTACCGGATCAATTTTCATAATTACAAATGAAAATAATAGGAAATGAATAAATTGGTAATAAAATAGTATACAAACCTCGGTGGAAAGTTTCATTTCTGTCTCGAGAAGTATAGTACTAATGCATCTCTGACAGAAATGAAACACTTACCACCTGGGTATGTAATATACTATTGTTTGTAATTGCTGTGGGACCAATACAAATCAAGTTGTGGTTTGTTAAAGGTTAGTTGTTATTAATCAAACACAAAATTTAGAGTTTCAAAGGCAAATAACGCAAAATCTACGTATTTTCCAAGAAAAACTAATATTAACTTTTTTGAAACGTTTGCAAGGAGCTTTTTTTAGTGCACAAAGTTAAGTGAGGTATGATTAAAATAAGGTTAGACAAACATTTTTTGAGTGCAAAAATCTTCGAAAACAACCCAATAATTACCAACCTAATTAAAATGAGTCGTGGCCCCCTTTTTCAGTTCGTTCTATGTATTTAATAAAAAATGACCTTTTCTTGAAAATAACTCGAAAATTTAGGGAGATACGTAAAAATTACTAAGGGATCAAATTGTAGCATTTTAGTTTAGTTATATTTTTCTTTTTTTTTTTTTTTAATTTACGGACATTAGGTGAGATATAAACGTTTAAAACGTGTGTGTATAGTCGAGCACTACCTTGTTTCAGCTCTTTAAACTCACCCCTTTAAAAGAGCAAGGGTTTTTAACATTTTTAATTAATAGGACTTTATAGCTCTTGAAAAAAACAACAAAACGGTTTTTTAAAGAACTTTATCACAAAACTGAAAGAGCTATGCTTAAAAGACCAATTTTTGGAGCAGTCTAAAAGCGATTTGATGCATTTTTTTGAAAATCCGCGGTTTTGTATTTTTTTAAATTGTAAGATTGTAAGGGGTGAGTTTTTAAGTATTAAAAAATTGCAAAATTAAATTAGTTATAATTTTGAGTAGTCCCATTTTTTAATTACAACTCTATGACATGTTAATTTTTCTAGGGTACACATTTTTTTTAATTAAATCATAATAGGGGTTGATTTTCAAGGGTTTAGATATATTAAATAATGTTTTAAAAAATGTAATATTTATTTTTCCATTTATATGAGCCTAATTTTATGTGACTTAAGCTTTAATATGAAAGTTTTGAAGGTATCTGCAAAAAAGGGGTAGTTTCTACCCCTAAAAAAAAAAAAGCTACCTTCAGCATAATGAAAGATTTTGATGAGGAGGGTAAATTAAGCTTTATTCCAAATTTTCATGCAAAATACTGTGATAATATATACATCTTTAGGGTAAATATTTTTTTAACATTAAGGGTTGATGTTTAAGGGCAAAAATTATTTAAATAATTTTTCAAAGAAACAAAATACTACTTTTTTAACTTATTTCAGTCAAATTTCAATTTAACTTAAGCTTTAATGTATAGTTTTATATGTTTTAGCAATAAAGGGTAGTTTTTACCCCATCGGCATAATATAAATTTTAAAGACGATGGTAAGCTGCTTTATCTTAAATTTTTATGCAAATCTATGTATTTTGAAAAATTGAGAGTTTTTCACTTTTTCCGCTTCGTTTTTTGGACAAAATCTAAAATGTCCTATTGAACATTGTCTTTAAATGCTAAAATACTGCCGCTTCTTTGTGAACGCTAACAACTTTATTTGTTTTAAATAGTAAGTGTTAAGCAGAGTTATGACATTCTAAAGCAAAACTACTCTTGCATTAGTTAAATGTTACACTAAAATTGTTTTAAAATTTAATTTTATCAGTTTTTATGTGTCTGGTTCATGGGTTATGTTGCAACAGCGAAACAAAAGAGTTATACAGCTACTTAGGTTTTGAATGAAGGTGAATTTTAATAGTCCAACCGTCCCCAGCTAGATCACCAGGGGCGTGCAGTAAAATTTTGAGGATTTATAAAAACTTAACCATTTATAATTTAGTTCAATTATTCTATCATTTTGCAAGTCCGTTGCAAGTACTTTTAGACATAACATATCTCTTAACTACCTTATGTAATTTATTTAAATCGCCAACAACACTGATCATTGTTAATAATTGTTTTGAGTTAGGAAGAAGGGCGACCTATATACAAAATTTCACATTAAAACCAAAAGTGGTTTTTGAGCTACAGTGTACAGTGATGCATATATTATATATACAGACCAAGGGGAATAAAACATTTTTTTATAGTCTATATGTTAGTATAATTTTAACCATAAGGCTAGGTGGGTAAAATTTTTTAGGAAAAAGGTTTTTTTCCTGATCGTTAAACACTTGAGATTCTAATGTAGTCTTTACGTGTCTTTATTAAACATTTTTAACATAATTTGTTAAGAAAGTCGGCACTTCAGAGCCTGAGATAAGGACAGTTTTTATAAAACCGTTCCTGGAATTAAACCGGCGACCTCAGCCGCTATCCCAGCCTGTATTAGTACCGGATTTCGTCTATCACATATTATAAATATTAAAAACCAGCATTAGTTAAATACAAAATAGTGTGGTTAAAAAATCTTGACATCTACCGTCAAAGGATAAAACACGACTAATGTGCACAGAACCTGGTTTTTTGACAATAATTGAGTTAGATTCTTTTTTTTAGGGTTTTTTAAATCTGCTTTAGGCTTACTATTTCAAGAGCATTGTCCTTGCTTCCATAGAATATATTTCTTAAAGCAGATTGAGCTTACATTTGTTGTTCACTTAAAACTCTAAGCGATTAACATTTTTTTCTTCTAAGCTTCTTTTTGTCAAGAACTTTAATGTGGCTATTATTATTTACGATACCAAAATCCTCTAACACACTAGCACCACGCCGTTTCTTAATTTATTGCGCATATACCATGATTATTTAATTTTAGGCTAAGGTACTTTAATATCTAAAAAAAAAAATTGTGGTATTTTGTAAAGTTCATTCGACACCAAACACTCTTTGCTTTAAATAAAATTTATCTTTAGCTAGGCGTCTAGAAAGTGTCACCAAATGTCAATGCGTTTTGTGACACGATCGTAACAGGTGACAGCTGTCAACTTGACATTAATTTCGTTTAGGAAAAATTAAATAGGACCTTTTTTAATAACACTAAAATGTTAGACTACCATTGTCTTTATTTGTTAATTGTTACACAACGTTTCGGTTAGTGATGTATATCCAACCGTTTTTAAGTAATAACTAAAAACTATTCTTAAAAGCTACGACTTATATACTATCCCTTGTTCACCGAAGCTTGACCGACTTTTCACGGTTTAGCAACGGCTGCCAGATATTCGAAATATGGATGCTAGGCTTGCTAAATACATTTTGGTTGTTTACAATCTTACAGCTTCTTTAAATTTTCTTTTCTTCCAGTGGGTTCCTTTATAAATGGTTTTGCTTCCGACCATTGTATGCGGTTTTGGTTTGACCAAGCATGTTTTCCTCAATCCCTGACTTCGACGTTTCACCTCGTTATGTATGTTTTTTGTGTTCTTTAACTCTAACTCTAGTGGTCTTTTGTTTCCCGATGTATACCTTACCACACTTTATAGGAAATTTGGAAGAAAACAGTCATTATTTGACACGCTGTTGTCTGCTCTCGTCTTAGTAAGAATACTTCTTAGAGTAGTTTGGGATTTAAATGCCGTTTTAATATTATACTTATTCGCGATTCTGCGGATCTTTTCCGAAGTTCTTTTAATACTAGTATATGGAATTGTCATAAATATTTGGTCAAGTGGAGTCTCGTTCAAGTTAGAGTTTCTTGTCTTATTTTGATATTTTTTTCGATTGTTTCCTTTACTAGTCTCTCACTGTATCTGTTCTGCTTAAGATCTCTAGTTATGTTACCTATTTCCTCTTCAGGGATTCCCTACGGTTACATAAGGTCACTGCACGATTATATAGAGTACGTATAACCCCTGTTTGGTTTCGTTAGAGTGATAGAGTTTTGGTGTAAATATTGTCCCGTTGGTAGGTTTTCTGTATACCGAGGTTTTTATATGTCTATTACTTCGTTTAACTAGAACGTCGAGGAAAGGTAGGGCCGTATTTTGCTTCTTCTCCATTGTAAATTTTATAAATGTTAGAGGCAATTTTGATGTTTTAAGAAACCTTTATGTTCTTCGTCATTACCAGTTATACAATATAAGTATCGCAACATATCTTAGCCAAACCTTTGGGTTGATTAGTGCAGTTTTAATTGCATGTTCCTCAAACCACTCCATATAAATATTTTACACTGGAAAAGCGATGAACCCATGGGAAGCCCATCATTCTGCGCGTAGAACTCATCTTTGTAGGAACTACGGAGGCAAAGCTCCAACAACTTCATCACTCCATCCAGCGGCAGGGTGGTGCGTTCTACTAATGTTGTTATATGGATTTTTTTTTTTGGAATTCCGAAATTTCGACATGAAGTATCGATTCGCAAGGATCTAAAACTACTTGTCCCAAATTAAAGAAACATTATCAATGAAAATAAAATATAGTTTATTTTTTAAGTAAAATTTTGTTATTTAATATCTTGACGACAGAAAAATTTAAACATTGGGATTTTATGCGCGTTAAAATTAACCTTAACCCGATTTTCAAAATCATCGATAACTTCATATACTAAATTTGGGATATACCGTATAAATTGAATACTTGCACTGCATTTTAGTATATTTTTTAATAATTGAACATGTAGGTAATCCGACTATCGTTACTTCTACTTTAATATTTACGCTGACAATTCATTGTGTTGCATTGTGGTATTACTGTTGTTATAATAGATGTGGTCGCCAAGCTATTTCACTAAGTATTGCAAAAGGTTAATTCGTTTTTAATAAAATTAATTAATTATTTAAGACAGTTAGGTGACTTATATAACAAATTCAGAATACAATTAAAAAGTTTCCAGCCATTTATTTTGCGGTATTTTTGTTTTATTTAAACGAAATTATAATAGCACGCGTTAATAATAAACAAATTATTAGCTAGCTGATAAATAACACTGGATTACAAAATTTTTATACTGGTTTACCGTCAAGATGAACGGTATTTTTTTACCTGTGACCTGTAGGCTGTTTAAAAATACAGTACAAATGTTTTAAGAACGTGTTTTTGAGGTAAAAAGACGAGCTTTTGTTCCATAAACATCTGTCCTAAAGTGCCCTTGGTTTGAAATACAGCCTTCATAACAAAATATTTTAAACTATAGCTACGGTTTTACAAAAAAAAAATCTCGAAAATTTGCATACGCCTCTTGTTTTAGGCGATGTCTTAAAAGTGGTAAAAACCCAATTTTATGGGGACATTAAGGGGGTAAACACTTTTTATCACCAAAATTTTTGTGCACGCTAAATTTTTTTAAAACTAACCATAAGGTAGCAGGCTATGACTGCCTGTATAAATAATGTTTATTTACATTGTGGACTAATTTTATGTTAAATAACCACACTTTCTTGACATTGTTTTTTTTTTGAGCTCTTCAATTTTTCCTATTAAATTAGATAAAAAATTATTTACTTGAAATAATTCCAGTTTAATTAATGTGAACAAATTATTTAAGTTAAATAAATAATAAAGTACAGTAGTATAAAAAGCAAAGAATATACTACTTTATGTTTTTTTATCTTTCACCATACGCAACTGCTTCCCTTTAATTTACCAGCGATTTTTTCAAAAACCGTTAGTTGTATCCAAAAAAACACAAGAAATTAAAAAATTATATTTTTCAAAAATCTGTCAAGCGAACAACATTAATGATAAACTCCATGGGGAACGCATTATAAAGATGGGTAAGCGGTATGTATAACACTTCCTAAAGAAAACCATAAATGCTTTGAAACATTCAGCAGACCTCTATGTGTCTTTGTCCTTAGGTAAAATGTATCTTAGTGGTGTTGTTTTAAACAAAAGCTGCAAAATGCAGTTTCTGTCGATTTCTCAGTGGAGCCAGATTCTTTAAAGGTTCCGATATATAGTCCTATCTTCTGAGGCCACAAACAAAGCGAAAGCAGGAGTTAGAAACTTCTAAGTTCTTTTCTCTAAAATATTATAAACAAAATATCTAAAACGTGTATGCCTTAAAAGCCAAAAAGTTTAGAAAGGGAACATATTAAACAATTTTTTCTCAAACCGTCAAAAAATGTTGACATTTTTGTAATATTTTCAGGTGCAAAAGCTATCAATTCTCATACCGTAAAAAATGTGCTCGTTGCTTAGCAACACTTTTAATCCTAGGATTAAAAGCAATTGCATTTCAGCTCTTTTGGATAAATAAATGTATTCATTTTGACTTGGTTGAAGAAAAAATTGTATATATCATACGGACTAAAAGTGCTTATTTTTACTCGCAATTTTGCATTCGCTCGGCCGCGCTGCGCTTCGCCTCGCAACTGCAAAAATGCTTTTCGGGGGTGGGCACTCTTTTCCTTAAATATAATATAAAAAATATTTAAAGGGGAAGTTCCCCTTAAAATATTTTTTTGGGATTGCGACAACAGTTTTTTTTATTTAAGACGGGGGAAGATTCCCCGAATTTTAGTTAATATTATATTTCCCATATTGTTTGTATTTTTTAAGAAAATTTTTTTAGATTTATTTTGGTTTTTTTAAAAAAAATAACACCAAATTATTATTTTTTAAACAAAAGTTTGGGGTTAATACTACCAGTTTTTTTATGCCTACAGGTATAAAGATTTGACACATTTAAAAAACAAACGTCGAGGACAAGGCACAGTGTCTTGTCTTGTCTTGTAACAACTTTAGATACAAAGACAAACAAGTCAGGGTGCTTGGGTGTTTTGAATGAAGGCTTCGCAGTAAATCCAGAAAAATATGTACAAGGACTTCACTAATGTCGGTAAACCACGTGACCAAAATGTGGCGGGTTGCCTATTCAGAGGTTGCACAAAATTTAATAAAATATCCCTAGAAATATTTATTGGTGTCGTGCATTTTAAAATCGATTTTTAAATCTCAAAAAAATTCCTTTTTTTTTTAAGCTTAGAAAATGTACCAATTATTATTTTTTCAAGTAGTCGTAATTTGAACCAACTTATTACAGCCATTTTGCATGCATGCATTTAGTTTTAAGTCTCTTGTTTGACAGTAATTTAATTTGTTAGATGCAGTTGCAAAAATGTTGGGCTTAGCGAAAATTTGTTATAATTTTTAGTATAGCTTTGGATTTTTGGCAATTTAAACTTAATAGGAAAATTCAAGACACGTTAACTCGTTGTTCACACAGTTTGTTTAAATTTATTAAATTAAAACTACTTGACTTAGAATTATTTGTACATTGGTAATAAGTTACACTACATAAGTGTTTTTAATGTCAATTAATACATGCTGAAAAAAATTAGGATAAAACAATCCACAAAAATTCCAATTATTTAAAAATTATTAAAGTAATCAAAAATGAAGTTTCGATAAAGGTATGTGGATTCTCCGTGGCCCAAGTTCGATAGTTCTGACTATTAACATAACTGGACAAATAAAACCAAGCTTCATCAGAGAAAAAGTAGCGGTTTCCAACATTATTTTAAAAATCTTATTAAACCATTGGTAAAACTGCACCCTCTTTGGAAAATCTGGGAAAGAGTTTTTTGCAATCGTGACTTTATATGGATGCATTTTCCAATTTTTTGGTTAGTGCTTTGGCAAGTACCAACAGACATTTCTAAAAATGTTGGCACTGGAACATAAATTTCAATTTTTATTTAAAATAGAATTTCCTTGAGTAACAACTTCTTTCCGATTTGTTAGGACTGTGCCCCATTCGGGCACGTTATCAAAGAACAGGTTCTTAAGCACAGTACGCCTTCAATAAACTTTTCCCTGACAAATCAATTTTTGTTTTTAAAGACGGACTTGTGATGGACAAATGTTTCGTACTCAACAAGATTGTCAGAAAAACCTTTCGCTAAAGTGGTCCATGCCTTTAGAGAATATGACTAAGTTTCATCCTCATTACAAGTTGCACTTCTAAAATGTGCCCTTATTATAAACGCATCTTGTTCCGCAGTCGACATTTTAAACGTTTTTTTTAAAAAGTAACAAAAACATATGTAACTTACCTTTAAAACTCGAAATATGCAAAGTAAACCTTTGTTAAGCTTGTAAGGTTCGTTTTTGAAAATAAATTGACCAAGAAAATCTAAAAATTCTCCAAAAATATCCAAAACCCAACAATGACCAAGTCCTCAGTAGTGTCGGTCAAGTTAACTATCAAACAGGCTTGCTGTGTTGCCAACCCTTATTTTACTCTATTAAATGGGTGTTTTTTTGACCATTGACCTGCACTGATTCTGTTTTTTTTTTCTGAATTTTAATATTTTGGGAGGTTATTATAATCAGTAATTTTGACCTTCACATTTTCCGCTTTGTTTAGAGTTAAGAAACTGGTAAATTGTCACATAACAAAAATAAATGTAGGCAAGATTTATGAACTTTTTTCCAACTTGGTAACATTGTAATAAAAAAGAAACCAGTGGAGGCACTATTACAAACCAAAATCGCGTGGTTACGTGGTTTATGGACATTAAGGCACAGTACAATAAGTACGATCAGCAAATTATGAGCAAAACAAATGATTATTTTCAACAGACTTTAAAAAAAGAAGCCGTTTAATTTGACACGTGTTTATGTTATATTACTCAGTCAAAAATGAACAATAGTGATTTGTGGTTAAAATATAGGGTCCTGCAATAGTGCGTCAATTAAATTAGGAATTTTGTTCGAACGCAGGCCTATATTAAACATATGACTGTATTTCAGGAAAATAGTTTCGCACATACAGGGAGGTCCAAAAAAGTATGGAAACATAAATTGTTTTTTTAATCAAATTCCAAAAATTTCGTGAAGCCCTATTGCAGGACTCTGAATATGCAAAATCTCATCAATATTATACGCATTATGTGAAAGTGTTGTATCAATAAACAAAGAAGTAAGATAATCGTTTATTTAATTTTACAATAAGTACCACTAATGCATTATCTTGAGTGCATATACACATCGTATCGTATAAGATAATAATCCAAGATAATATATTTGCATAATATAGTTTGCTTTATGTTTTTTGAAAACACTTACGCTAACATTCTATGAACTAGTTACCGATTTAGTTTCCCAGTAACATGCCTTAAGCAAGGTAAATAAAGGAAAAGGAATTGCATGTACAGTGCATATCCGGCAATACCCAGCGTGCGTTTTGTTCGACTTTCGCTAATATAAATCGAACCAACTTAATTAATGTACCGGTGTAGATTTAGCACGAGATTTTTAACCTCATGGGCAGGGCAAAAAGTGTTGCAATGTTATATTATAATTTTACACATTGTAGCAAAATTTTTGGATATTTTTTTATTGTGAATATAATATTCCACCCATAACTTATTTACTTACGCCTAAAAATAAATTGACAAAAAAGATATGAAATAAAATCAGCATGCATTTACAAAAAAATTATAGGCTCTGACCATAAGAATTAAAGGAGTAAATGGGAAAAAATCGTAAGAGTAATTTTATACTTGAGTATGGTAAATTAATACGAAAAAATTACAAACTGCGAGCCGAAAGCGGGGTTAAGTAGTTTTGACAATTTTAAATTACCTCGAAATCTATGGATTTTTTGTAGAAAATAAAATTTGCTTTAAAAATAAACCTTTTAAAAGAAATAAAAAATATTTCATATAAATATAAAGAACAAAAAAAAATGTCCGTACTGGCTATTTTTATGGGATATTTAAAAAAATAAAATTTATCTAACACATCGTACCATAGATAAACAACGCACAGCCACTATTTTTTTTTGTCTTGGGACAGTCATTGAAGGCTGGTGCCTAAGTACTAACGTACCGTGGGTGTCTTAAGTGTGGTAAGAGAAAGTTTGTTTACACGGGACTTAAATATTTGGAGATTGGGAGAAGGCAAAACTTCTACGGGCAGCAGGTTCCATAGTCTTGACACTCTAGGGATAAAGGAACGAAGAAAGCAAAAGGTTCGAGGCCTTTCTAACTGAATTGTAAAAGGATGCATGAAAGTTGCACTACGTGTTGCTCTATTGGGGGCTGCCAGGGAAGGAATTATACTGGCCAATTCCTCTGAGCAGAAGCCGTAAAAATACCTACAGCTCGACGGTGGGCAAAAAGAAGAAGCCTTTTTGTGAGCGTGGGATCATTAATAAGACGAACGGCTCTTCTTTGAATGGAGACCAGAATGCTAAGTGTTGTAGAAGACGCCATTCCCCAGACATGAGAATATATTTTAAAGGAGGTCTGATTTGGGACACATACAGAGTATACAGATTGGAAGAAGAGAAATACTTTCTGGCTCGAAAGACTAATCCAAGCTTTTTTGAAGCTGCCGAGGCTATGGATGTAATGTGTTTTTACCAGTTGAGGTTATTCTCAAAAGTAACGCCGACAAGATTAAACGACTCTTTGTTTTGCAGAACTTGGCCGCTCATATGTAACGAATGAGCATTCGCTGACTGTTTTCGCGACAGCAAACATGCGTGTATTTCAAAATTTAATTTTAAATATCTCATGATCCAATCAAGGTTTGAAGGGAACCCAAAAATTTCAAATTTTCAAAAGTATCCTGATCTTTGAAACAAAAAGTGTCATAAAAATTGCTGCAGCGGTTATTACACGAAAAAGAAAAATGGTATTAAGAAAACCCCATCAGTTTACAGCCTTTTACCATTTTAAATAAAAATAAACCTAAAAAATTTATGTTAAATAAAATAATAGAAATTACATACATTTGTGTCTCTAGAGTGAAAAAGCAGAAACTACTTCTAGTTTAAAAGAAAATTTTACCAGTTTAAAGAAAGATACGAGAAAATTCTAACTTTATTTAAGTCAAATTACAGAGTGTTAATTATTATATTTTGATTCAAAAATTTTTCGGTTTGTCTCCCTTAAACAATACACAGGAAACAGATATGACCAGAAATAGAGTCATGCAAGAACGTCAATGTTTCAAGAGCGGTATGACAATTGGCACCGTCCTGCTGAAACCACATGCCATCAAGAGCAACATCTTCCATTCCAACTGAGGCACAAAAACTGAGTTAGTGCATTACCTTCTTCGTCTCCGAAAAAATCGTCCCAATGATCCCTTTAGACTACAATGCTTACCAAACAGTGACACCTTTTTGCTTTCACATGAGTCATTCGTGGATTCTCCGAGCCCCAAAATACCTGCAATTTTGCCCATTAACGAAGCCATTGAGATTAAAAGGGCCTGATCATTAAAAATTATTTTGTCCGCAAAATCAGCTTGCACTTGTTATTGTTCAAGGATTCAAATTGGTAGATTTTCTTTACAGTGTATAGTCTGTTGGCAGAAGTTGGTGAGTTAATTAAATTTTGGCACGCATGGAGATGCAAATCTTTAGTGAGAATAGGCTGAAGTAATGATCAAAGTTCCTGGACTCTCAGCCATACTCTCGCGAAATGCCAAGATGTTTTTTCTAAGTACCTCTTCGAATTTGTGTCTTGTCGTGATAATCATTAACCAAGCCAGAATTTTCAAGTTTTGATTATTCTTTACACAGTACAAAATGGATGCACCTTACAAATTATGGCAACCAACTTTCACCATTTTCATTATAATGTTTAACAATAGGATGCGTTAATTTGCATGTATTGATTCATGTTTACTAATCCCACCTGTCGCCTAACGATCTGAAATGTCATATTCATTATGACATCGTAGTAGCCAAACGTGCGCATAATTCAAATCTGGCACTCCTAATATTTATATAAATTTTATTTATAGCCCTATTTATTTTAGATATTATTATTTATTGAAAAAAAAATTAAAATATAGTAAATAATGGTAAACGCTCTTTAGTTAAGGTAAAAATTATAAAGTAAAACTACCTATTAAGCAAACATGTTCTAGAAAATTATTATATTATACATCTGACAGCTATGGTCTAAAAAGTAACCACACACACACACACACACATATTAAAGTACTATAACGGTAAAAAAAATTAAAATATTACAAGTGAAAACAGTAATTAAACTTTCCCATTATAACAGAAGAGTTTATTACACTTTAAGGCATTACCGCATGTTTGTATTAAGCAGACCATAAAGAGATCTTCAAAATTGTAATATCAAGGAAAGTATGTATAAATATTAATAAAGTTTTTCAGGAAAAGAAAAATATTTTGTAACTTATTTTTATTCCTTCACACGCTTTACACGCATTATTTACACACGGTAGTTTTAGTGTTTGGGTTTTTAGGTTCAATCGTGCATGATTCAATTAACGGAAACAATACAGTATTTTCTTGTAAACATGGTACTTTCACGGAAAAAGTTGCATGTGATCGTGACTGATATATGTGTTATAATGATAATAAATAACACCTTTAAATAATTGACATTTTTAACAAAAACCATAATACAAGATCAACAAAATCGTCTAGTCAGAAACAGTAATAATATATGTCAGCGTGTTGTTGCTGCTTTCTTATAATACATATATGTCAATATGTAAAAGTATAGTATAGCAAAATAATGCTCTTTATTGTGATCTGTTATCTATTTAAGGTATCTTTCAAAACACCTAAGGTATATTCTCTAGGTGTCTCTTGGGGTAAAGTAAAAAAATAATATTTTCTTAAAGTAAAGCAATGCTGAGGTTTAAAAGTTTTTTTTATAGTCATTATCCAATATTTTCAATAATTTATTATTTAATATTTTATTTATTTTGCAAAATTCGAGGGACCTATGTTTAATGCCTTTGTAAGTTTTAAACTGGAATATGGCTCTCCTATTTGTTACCCAGCATATAAAATTAATTCTAGTAACTTAGAAAAGATTTAGAAACGTTTTGCTAAATATCTTTGGTTTAAGCTGGATGGTACTTATTTACCAACTGGTTTTCCAAATAATGTTTTGTTAAGTAGATTTAACTTAGTGACTCTTTTGAGACGTAGAGAATTCTCTTTAATTATTTTTTTTCGTAAATTATTAAATAATAAAATGGACTGTCCTGATATTTTAAATAAAATTAAATTTTATGTTCCGTCCTACAGCATCATTCCTTTTTTATTTACCAGTTCCACGAACAAAGTTATGTTTTCGACCATTCATGTAATGTATAGAAACTATGAAAAAAGGAAGCATTTATTTATTTGTTAATTAATTTTTTTTTATAAGCCAAGTAATTACGATTTACTAAGTGTGTATATTTGAGAACTCTTCTATCTTATAGAAATTATTGTCACACACTGTATTTTGTTTGCCATATAATTGAAATACTCTGGGTAGTCGTATTATATAAATAAATAAATATTTTACTCTTTTAAAAGGCTAATAAAACTAAGGGGAGGACTTATTTTATAAATATTTACCTATGTTTACTAATAATAACTACATATTTTAAAATATAAAAAGAAAACATACATATTTATGTAGGCATTAAATAAAAAAAAGTAATACAACATAATGCTTAAAAAAACAAGCAAAAAACAATGCAAGAGAAACTAAAAATATAATTCCATGCAACAAAAGCATAAAATTTTATGACACTAAATAATTTTTCATTAAAAGCATAATTACCATATTAAGGGAACTGCAACCTTCGGTTTTTGCAATTATTAAAGAGTCTTAAAACTTTTTTAATATAAATGTTTTCAAGCCTTTCTTATTTAAATGCCACAAAAGAAGGATTTGCAAATTTTTGGTGCAACATACACCTCCTTTTAGGTCTTCCAATTCGTGTGAACAGTGAAAATTTTTATTCACAAATTACATTAGGCACTGCATGCGACAGTTCGACATGAAGCTAGAAATTGCTATGTATCCTGACAATCAGCCCTTTAATAATATACTTTTTTAGAAAATATTTTTTTTTAATGATTTTTTTAGACTAGACTGTGCCAGAAAGCTTGATACCCAGTTTTTTAATGTCTGGCACTAGTTAATTTCACACTTTTAGCAAAATATAACATTTTGTTTTTAACTGTTTTATTATTATATTGTATGGGTTTTCCGGGCCTATTTGCCGTGGTTCGTTGGTATTTCTACCTGACGTTTCGTTTACTACTGCGGCAGACATCAAAGGTGGGTCCGAGGACGAAGTACTCTTCCTGACGGCTCACGGTTAACTGTTACGGTTACGGCGACTGTCCGTGTTTTCTTGTTTCGTCAATTCGTGTTTCGTCACCTAGGCAAATTTTACCTGTTATGCCCTATTTAATTCTTGTTTGGTCAACTGCAAAAAAACCGTGTTTAAAGTGTTCTTGTTTCGTCACCTTTCGTTAAATACTACCTACGCACCTGGGTAACCGAGGGTCCCGTGTACCACGCCAAGAGGCTGATAGGCCATTTCAGGAAATTACGCATTTAAGGTTTAGTTTGGGTTAAGATTCGTACTAAGCAACATTACTTTTGGGTTCCTTTAACTTAAGAAAAATGACTTAACTTTTTAAACCGAAAACATGGAAATACAAGTTATTGAATCAAAGAAAGGAAAACCAGTGGTGCTTTATTTTTCCAGGTGACGAATGCGGAATAAATAGTTACCTGCGAAGCAGCCAAAAGAGGTGTAGGTGACGAAACAAGAATTTTCGGGTCAGGTGACGAATCACGAATTGACGAAACAGGAACAAACCCGACTGTCGAGACTTTTGCTTTTGTTGGAGTTTTGGTGAGCGGGGCTTTTTGCTTTGCTGTATTGTGGTTTTAGGTTTAAAAACAGTTCTTATTTTGTGGTTCTTCAATATCCTTTCTTTTCGGTCTGTTACATTTTTAATATAGGGCAGGAGGTTGTTATCTCTAAAGAATGTTCTGTCCGTGTGTGTAGGTTTTCTATATACTCTGCGCCTTAACTTCTCGTCTTCAAATCTCTCCACCAATACGTCTAAAAAGGCGATGGTTTTATTATGTTCTGATTCCATTGTTTTAATATTATTTATAAATCGCCTTTCTAATTTCAATAAAATGGTATCAACTGCTTAAAGAAATATTAACTTTAAATTTACCTTATCATTACGTATAGTCCGGATAAATTTGTAATTAACCGTTAAATGATTCTGGAAGTACATAAATTGAGATGAAATCTTTTGCATTCTCTTTAGAAACAAATCATGCTAGAAAGTGTCGGAAAGGGATATTGGATCCTACGAAAGGGAGTGTTTTTGACCCATTTTTTACCCTTTTTACCCCCCAAGCATAAAATTATTTTAAAAACGTTTTTTTTTCCATTTTTAATGGTTTATATAGGTTTTTTGGGCCACTGAATTCAAATATAAAATCAGAAATTACATTTAAGGACTTAAAAGGGTGACTTTAAGTCACTTTTTTTACCCCCTACCCTAAAAGATACATTTTGCTAAAAAAAACGTTTTTCCCATTTTTAAAGGTACATAGGTTTTTTGGCTTTTCCGAGATATCCATTAGCAAACTTGAAAATTAAACTAACCTCATTTACACCCTTCTTGTACACAATTCCTAATTTTTACACTAAAGCACAAGAGAACTTTTAGGAAATTATTATTGTCGAATCAAAGGAATGGCGTCTTGTTTCAAAATTACTTTCTTGCGTTTGTTTTATAACATTCATTTATTTTTATGGCGGCTTTTAATTTTATAACGAGTCATTCAACTTTTAATTTTTATTGTTACTTTTATGTACAACTAACAAGGCATTAGTTACATAACTACCTATGTAACTTGTTTAAGGCATCTTTACCTATGTGATTTATAGTATAGTAGCAAAAGAATGAAGAATATACTGTAAATAAACTGTTGCTTAAATTTTTTAGGTGACTATACACTATACAGGACTGTTTCTGTTAAAGTACGGTGATCTTTGCCCAAGGGTTAAGTGTGTAAGACTTTCTTTATAAAATAGAAGAATAGAATGACTTTTAACAATAATTTTAATTACTTAATGACAATGTATATAAAGTGTCCCAACTTTTTAAATTCGACTCTTACCAATGAGATCTCGGAAACGGTAAGAGATACGAAGAAGTTAAAAAAAAGACAACGTTGCGTATTGGGGAACCTAAAAATACACCGTTAAAAAATTGAAGTTTTCTTTTGCACTTTTGGAAATATGGTGAAAAAACTAAAATTTGGGATTTTCGGGGGTAATACCACGAGTGCTTAAAAATTACCGATGATTTTCATGAAAGCTTGTTATTTATAATTCCACGAGTTCGAAGAACATGGAATTTGTATAACAAGCTTGAATGAAAATTATCTGGGAAATTTTTATTCACGAGCGGTACTACTAAAATGGTTTTTTAGTCATACAATTTTTAATTTCATGCAACATAATTAAAACTATAACTAAAATCCAATATCAAATTTTTTTTATTTTATAAAAAAGTAAAAAAAAACCTAACAAATAGCAACAAACATTTAAAAAACATTAACTAATTATTGATTAAATAATAAAAATTGCAATTATGGTAATTGTTAATTTAATTTTGATTTCGTGATGACATGGAACTGCTGCTGCTTGACATAGAAGAAGTTGGAGTCTGCTGAAGTTCCGTTCAGCGTTTCCCATTTTCTCGATAATAGTTCTGTGGTGGTCTTCATCCATTTGTAAATAGCTGGATATTGCATTGGAATGACCCGTGATTTGTATTAAGTTTTGTTCTGAAACCCCGCTTTTGGCCAGTTTTATTACAGCAGTAGCCCTAAGTAAATGATTTGTAATTTTTTCGTAATGTTAAGCCCTGTTTTTTCTGCTTGCCTATTTGTCCAAGCCGATATCTCATTAACCCCTACGGGGCTATTTTTAAACCAATTCCCGGATGTTTTCCAATATGGATTTAAAGTTAAAAATAGTCGGGTGTTGGTGACATTTCTTCTTTTTTCTTGGAGCTTTACAAAAATTGTGACGGGGCAAAATTTAGGATCTGTGTTATTTTTTACTAGCTACTTTGAATCGGCTAGTTTTCAACTAGTTTTCGGCTACCCCCGATTTTTAAAATTACAGGTTATTCGATCTAGTGTTTTTCCCTATCGTCGTTTCTTCTTAAAAAAATGTTGTATCGGCTCTTGCAACGTTTCTTTTCCTCCTATTAAAGGCCCAACATTTTAAAATTGACGCGAGCTCGGATGCCGAAGTATCGCGGCCAAAAGTATAGTTTTTTTTTTTGTAGCAAACTTCCATAAACTGCTTTCAAACACTATTATTTGACTTTACTGTATTCTTTAGATTATTTTTTGATTACTTTATCTATGTCTTTATCGTGTACATGACCAAATCCACTTATTTTGACTGATTTTGGCGTTTCTAATTGGCAATACAAATAAACAGGTTCGATTGTTGTAAGTAAGTGGAAATACCACGTTGTCTAGGCAACGTGAAATTTCCGCTGAAATTTTTGATTTTTAACGTGTCTTATGGGAAAATTTATACATGAGTAAAATATTCGCTTTTATTTTTTTACGAGTTTATTTTCAAAAGGTAAAATAAATCTAAAAATATTTTGTCATTGGAACTTTTTAAGTTTTATCTTTTGGCAAAATCAAAAATCTCCTTCGACGTTTCGTTTTTCTTAAACCAACATCAACATTATTTTTTCTTATGGGTGCCATCTTAAATTTTTAAATTTGGAAATAGCCACTTTTATTGTCTTTTAAACGATGTATAACAAGTTGCCCTTGTAGCCCCAAAATTCCGAAATATTAAAAAATATATACCTTGATTGATTGATTGATATAAATAAATACACAAGTTGAGGTTTTGTCCGCCTCGACACTGCAGCCTACAGGGCTTGTTGTATCTCTTGTGTATTTGTTTCAGTTAAAAAGGTTTGACACCTTAGACAGGTGTAGTAGCCCTTTTACTGTTCTTTTCTGGTTTCCAGCCTCCTGTGGTTAGTGTCCACCAGAGGTTTGATTTGTTCTCCAGTATGTAAGTGC
Organism: Listronotus oregonensis; assembly: GCA_019359885.1. Taxonomy (NCBI): domain Eukaryota; kingdom Metazoa; phylum Arthropoda; class Insecta; order Coleoptera; family Curculionidae; genus Listronotus; species Listronotus oregonensis. The sequence continues at coordinate 55,532 of JAHBCN010004007.1, forward strand.
AGCACTCATATATGATGTGAGAGGCTGTCTCTTCCTCTTCGTCACATAGTCTGCAAATGGGTTCTTTCTATAGATGCCCATAGTGTGCATAATGTTTTCTTAGAGTGCAGTGTCCCGGGTTTTTAATCCTGTCACTATTCTAATCTGATTCCTATTTAGTTTTAGTAATTCACTTGTCAATGCTTTCGATGGTGATCCAACATTGATTTACTGTGATGTTGCCTTGGAATGTGGTTCCAGTATGACTGATGTTGTGTTTGAATCCACCAGTCATGTAGCCACGAACCGAGGCTTTTGGTATTCCAAAAACAGGTTCAGGACCCACAAACATTGCTGCGGAGCCTCGCCTGGCCAGGGAGTCTGCATTTTCATTGCCCTGTATTCCCCTGTGTCCTGGCACCCAGGAAAGTGTAACTTTGTTGTGGTTAGCCAGGTTTAGGAGGCATTGCAGACAGTTCCAAACCAACCTTGAGTTGACTTGTTGGGATGCCAAAGCTTTTATGGCCGCTTGACTATCAGAGAAGATAGTAATGTCCCTGCCCTTATATCTCCTCCTCAAGTTCTCTCGCAGACAAAGTTCAATGGCATAATATATACCTTAGTAGGATTTAATTATTTAATCTGTCACACTCAAATGCCATTTTGTCTTATTGCGAATTACTGTGTTGCTAAAAGCGATGAAAACGGGGCCTATGTAAAATCATTGGAAATGTATCAAATATGTATCCCGAAAGACGACTACTTTATCGAACTTTGTTTATACTGTTGGACCAAAATCTTGCTAAGTTTGGTTCATTTTAAAAACCAAAAGACAAAATTATGTCAATAGAATGGATAAGGAGACAAAAGAAAACGTAGTCAATGGGGTAAAATTAACAATACAGTATTATTCTCGTTTAAAGTAGAAATTTTACAGTTAAATATGAATCCGGGTAATTCCACCCGCCGAGAACTCCGTCTACGCCGCGCCGTCGGCGTCGTGCTCAAAAAATCGCTCGTGTTTTAAAGACCTTAATCTCCACTTATACTTTAATATACTAATATTTGAATTTTTTTAATTAAACTGATGTTTGTAACAGTAATAACATTGGTAATAAATGATAAAGGATCAGGTATTCAATTAACTTTATTTTTGTGCAACATCCTATTAATTAAATCTTATTTAAACTTGGTTGTTTGAAATATGTGCCTTACTTAGTTGGTAAATAAATCTTATTTAATGATAAAAAAAAGTAAAACTTCAGTAATCTAACTAGGTTCTAACAAGGACAGATATCTACTACTTATTGAGAGTGAGAATTTTAAATATATAATAAACCCAATTTGGTACAAAACATCTTTAAGTCAATGTGCAGATTTTATCAGATTATGTGAGAGTAGACCTATGTTAACTAAGTTGTAAAGGGGTCAAATGAAAGAAAAATTATATTACAATAACACGAAAAACGAATTGATTAAAAGCGAGTGTTTGAAAGATAATGTAAGTCATTAGGTTGTTAAACTAGTTTTAAAAACAATTTAGATAAAAATAATTATAATTCCGAAATAAATTTTCCTTAGATAAAAAAGCAACCATGCAGAATCAAGAAGAATAATCCAAGATGAACGTTTGTCAAATGTTTGTTTTTCTGACCTCACCTAACTGCCCCTGTCGGTTTGGACCCCTTATAAAAGCCTCCTAATAATTCAAACAGGGTCTTTTCTAAGTAATTTAAAGTATTTAGGAGAATAATTTCTTAAGTGTTTTTATGAAAAAAGAAATTCATATTAACCTATGTCAAATATAGTTTGCTTTCCAAAAATGCATAGTGTAAACCTTTTTTTTAATTTTTGTAATTTTTGCACAATCTAATTATCTTTACTTTTTAAGTTTTACACGTTGTGTAAGTCTTAATAAGATAGCATGTTTTAGTGTAAAAAAATAAATGGCTTCACCAGGGTCGTGCGCGTAGGCACTAGTTTAGTATTATTTTAAAAAGCGTAAGTACACCACTGAGTTTTAAATTTTGTAAATCGTTTTGCATCTTAGTTTATAAGGAAATAGTTATTTACCTAACAAGTGCGGAAAGTGATACTTTTCCGCACGCGACAGCAGTTATACGAACGACGCGAAGCGGAGTTCGGGTAAGCCGTCAAGGGTGGAAAAGACACTTTTCGTACGTGTTAGGTACAAAAAGTAAAACTAAACAACCATTAGATAATATTTATTTTTACCATTACTACTTATTATCATTAACAACATTATTCGTAAAAGAACAGTTGGTAGCATTTTGCAAATGAATCGCAGAGGCAAGTTGTTGTGGGTAAGTTGCGGAGTTGGAGATTGCCGTTGAGGTGCAATTAAACCGGTCGTCGTTACAGGTAACAGAGACACATTGTTGCTTGCTAGAAGACGGTACAATGGGCCTTGAGTGCGTTTTGCTGTGTTCAAAGGTAGATGAATTTTGTGATAATATTTTGTTTGATAAGTCCTTCTTGAAACTTGTAGAGCTTTCTAGGTAGCCTTCTGCAACAGATGATGACTTTCAACCTCCAAGTCTTTTAATATTCGTTATGCCTTCACCAGAATTAGCTAACATTGTAGCTAAAGAACGGCGAAAGCTATGTACCGTGTAAAGTTCTGGGTTTGGAAGACGTAAATAGGCAGCTGTTTCAGAGGGCATCTTGCCAAAAGTATTTATTCCTATGCACTGGACAGTACAAGCCAATTTTTTGTAATTAACAAAAAATCTTCTGTTTGGTGTTTCGGGCTTTCGTAAACTGGAATACTTTCTATACAGAGCTAGATATTTTCCATTTTCAATTTCTCGGAAATGACAAAACTTCGGCTAGAATGGTTTTTGGAGTCTGGAATATTTACAATTAAAAGATTCCCCTTATCGTCAATATCATCAATGCTAATTTTCATCAATTCTTCTCGACGACACGCACCAGATAGCTAAGAAAATTGTAGCTACCTTCATCGCTAGATAGACATCATTTGAAGCATCATTAATAAATTTTGCTATTTCATCTTTCGAGAAAATTTTTGGCCTTCTTGGGTCTAAATCCCACATTTTGCTTCTTCAAAAATGATGTAACTTTGAAATATTTGCTTAAATCCATGTTCTTTTCGATCTTAATGACACTTTTTAACATGGAATACCTTGACCATAAGGTATTGGGTTTACATGTTTTAGCAAGTTCCGCGAAATATGCCATACTTTTGATTTTTTTCTCGCCACACCAGCTTGTAAATGCTCTATATTCTTTCTCGTACCTGTGCCTCGACTTGGACGGCAACAAATCTAAATTTGCTATTTCGGCTGCTTTGAGAAGGGATTCAGGTAATTCCTCGTCAGAAGACTCCATGGGAAACGTTTTTTATTCAAAATCAACGAATCCAAGAAACTGATCAGATTGTACTAAAGACACTTTTAATTATCGATGACTTTTAATGACTTTGATCTTTTATAATATGGACACCGGCACCGGTCAAAACTAATAATCTGACAAGCAAGTTTAATATATCCCAGGATGTTTAAAACAATGTTTTTAAAACAATATTAATTTTTAGTGAATATTTCGTTGATTTTACACCTAATTTGTACAAATAAAAAGAATACTATGCCAATAATAAAATTATACTTAGTCAAACTTAAGAATTAAAAACATTTTAAGTACCTGTTTAAGTGGGAAATTTGCTGGGTGCTGCTTTCCACACGCTAGTAGAAAAAAGACATTTTATTAACGTATGTTATAAATATTTACATTACCAGTGCATTAATGAACATGATTACAATGAGCATAAAGAATTAGAATAACATGGTCATAGACCGAGTCGTTCCAAATACACAAGTGTTGTAGTCATGTTTTAACGCACGTATGATACACAACGTTTTATCTATAATTTAAAAAATAAGAAAATACTGTTTTAATTATCATTTATTAGTTGCCTACCTTAACACCTTTAACTATGACATTTCTCACATTTTTTTTAGTTCTAACTGTGGGGAATTGCTATGTACTCCAAACCATGGTTACAAACCTTGTTTATCAAGTAGGCATTTGTTTTTTCTAAAAGGTCAGTTTGTCCTGTCAAGTAAATGGGTGTACTCTTCGCACAGAAAAATCTATTTATTTACAACCATGCATGTAATAATGACATTTCACCTATCTTTGAAAGGTGGAAAGTTGACGTTTTTAATTTTTTACCCGGGTGGAAAGTGCTCATTTTTTACCCGGTTGGAAAGTTTTTTTTTTAATTTCATTGAATATTGATATTTAAAAATGGTATAGTGACACACAACATACGCATTCTTAAAATAATAATAATATTCTCGAATTTCTGGGGAGTAGCGAAACCCAAAATTTCCCTCATCTGATAACATTTTTTTTTTATTTAAATTAAAACAAATTCTATTCAAATTTAAAGCGTCTATCTTACACTGTATGTATTGACACTTTACAACCCGTTACCATGACAACGATACAAATTGCGAACACGGCCCCTAATAAAATTATTACCGGATCAATTTTCAAAATTTCAATTTAAAATAATGGGGAAAAAATAATGGGTTTAAAAAAATAGATACAAACCTGGTGGAAAGTTTCATTTCGTCCAAAAGAAGAAGACCTCGGCTGCGCCTCGGTCTACTCACGCATCTCTCGACAGAAATGAAACACATTCCACCTGGGTATGTAATATACTATTAAAAATTACGATTATCGATTTTGCAAGTATCCTCCAGACATAGAAGTTGCCACATTACGTACCATGAAATCATTACTGCCAAAAAAGACGGGATTAAAATATGAAAAACTATACAACAAAAAAAGCAACGCAATGTAAAAGTAAGTAGTATGCGAGCCCGAGTGCGAGCTCAACTTGTCAACAGCCTTCACTATTATCAGCATCCGCAGCAGAAATTGTTTTGAAGAAATTTAAAAAATGTGTCATTAATCTTTTAATAATTAGTAGTATGAATTTGTGTTGAGAATAATTTTTTAGATATTTGTTGTTGTTTTTTATTAATATAAAAACTAGTTGCCTTATAGATTTATAACATCACTGTTGTGTCGTATAACGTACCCCAAATGCTAGAAAAATAGTTATGTAAAAACATGTTGTAGAAAAAATAAATTTATTATAGAATGAGAATTAGTAAAATGGAAAAATCCTAATAAACAATAATATTAACAAGTTAAAAGTAAATTAGATGCAAAACATGGCCGGCATTAGCCGTGATGCAGTATGTCTATTAAAAATAATAAAGTATAATAGTGATGAGCAAAACCTAAAATTTGTTCACCTAAAGAGAAAAACAAAAGCCTATTTTATCTATATTAGCTGGCTTTTTTTTTTTAATTTTAAAAATGCTACTTTGTTGTTTTTTGTTTTAAAAATTTTTTTTTTTTTGATAACCCCGTATATAATACAAACCATATGAAAAAAAATTTTTAACGATGTATAGCAACTGGGTCGCGAGTCACCGTTTCGAACTTAGGAATGCTTGTTTCAGGAAAATCATTTTTTTTAACCAACTACATCCTGTATACTTAATATTATATCAATACAATAAATTTGGTTTAAGATGAGTTAACCAAATATCCTATAAATTTATAATTTAAATTTAAAAGGGTTTTGGGGGAAAAAAAAATATTTTTTCGAACCCCATGTTGTTATACATCGTTGAAAAGGTCTTTAAATTCTTTATATAGATTTAGTATTATATACGGGGTTGATTTAAAAAACTAAAAATTTTACGATAGAAAAAACCCAAAACAACATGTAACTTTTTAAAATTAAAAAAAAAAATGCCAGCTAATATAGATAAAATAGGCTTTTGTTATTCTCTTTGTAAAAAATTAAAAAAAAGGAATTTTAAATTTTTTGTTTAATTTAAAAATGGGAAAAAAAATTCAAGGAAAACTTCAATAAACCCCAAACGTCGCGAAAGACCCATACATTGTTAACTTGTCTTTGGATGCTATCTATATATATATATATATAATAATATATATTATTTAAAAAAAAATAAAATAAAAATAAATTTTTTAAAAGGGGAATTAATTTAAAAGAGGGGAAAATTTTTAAAAATTTTGTCCGATTTTTTTCTAAAAAACTGAGTTTCTGAAAATGTATAGGACCCTAATTAAATGCCCACCCTGTATAAACTGTGTACGAAAAATGTTTGCTAATTTGTAGATAAAAATTTATATGAACTAAAAAGTTCCTTATATATTTTTTTTTTTAATCAATAACCTGTGTTTTATATCTAAATCATTCTAACGGAAATCTCACGTCACATCTGGTTAGTTATTAAGTCTTTTTTTTTGTTTACACACTACACCGTTTACCGTACAAATTCAAATAATCCTTATTACTAAAATATTTCTTTATGTCACTAAATGTATAAAAGCAAGTTGTCTCTTAATTTAACTAAAAATGGACCATAATAAATATATAAACCCCTAAATTTAAAATATGCTTTTTAATCAAATAATTTAAATGTACGTGTAAGGTTAAAATTAATATACTTTAAAATTTTAAGAAAAAAATAGTCTCCATCTTTTTTATTTTTAAGTACTAAAAACTATGTTTATTTAAGATTTAGTTTAAATTATTACTACAAAAAAAAAAAGAAAAACCTGCAAAGACTCTTGCAGCAAGACCAAAACCAAGACCAAGACCGGTGATGCAAGACCAAGACCAAGAACAAGACCTCCATTTGGCTTGCAAGACCAAGATCAAGCCTAGCCTGGTCTTGGTCTTGATGTTGCTTTGCTGATCACTTAAGCATACTATGAGTTTTTTGTTAATATGCCCCATCGCGTCATTTTAAAAACATTTTTATTAAAATACCTTATTTTCCAAACTATTTATTTGTTTATAAGTTAATAAAACTTTTTTAAATGAAGCACCAAGTAATCAGCCCCCTTAATATTTTGTTATACCTAAAAAACACCCTGTGTTAAGGCAAGAAATAAATAATTGATTGTATCCATTGTATAAAAATTACATTTAGGTTCGGCTAGCCTAGTCAGATCTGAGTAGATAAACATGTATTTATTAACTCTCTAGAAACACATGTCTACTTTTAATTTTGTAAAAAACCCCCATTGATTTGGTCAGCTTATGTATAGGGTTATTCATTTTAAAATTAACAGGGCTTTATTTTTGAACCCCCCTTTTTAAAAAAAAAAAAAAAATTTTTCGTTTTTTTTTTTCCGCAAATTCAATAATCCAATCAAAAAACCTTTGAAACAAAAACAAAAGAGTTACAGCACGAGTCACTTTTTTTTTAAATGGAATCCCCGTATATTTTATATCAATAGATGAAGATTTTCCGGGAATTCGGTGCTGCAATTGTTAAAACTGCATGAACATAAGGATGTTTCCCAAAAAAAAACCTGGCTGCCAAATTTGGTGTTATTTGTCAAGTCAAAAATTTTTAAAAAAATGTTTATTATTTTGGATGTTTTAAATAAGGGTTTTCACAGAAAAAGGCTTCAAATTATAACTCTTTTAAAATGTGAAGAAAAGCCAGGAAAACACAACAAATTTTGAAACCCCTAAAAAAAAGTTTTCTAATTTTTTAAAAAAAAAATTTAAATTTAGAAAAAACAAAAAAAAAAAAACCATAGTTTCAAATTATTTTACTTTTAATAAGTCAAATACCGGGATTGGGGTTTTCCTGCAAAAGAAAGTAACCTATCGACTTCAGAGAACACTAAAATATTTTAAATTTTAATCACGCTTTAGGAGTTTTAACAGGAAAAAAAAGAATTTCTTTCAATTTGTTTCCCAAAAATTTAATCCTTTAAAAAAAGAATGACCCTACCCTGTTTCAAAAATTTTTTGCGGTGAGGCTACGTTATATTTCGGAAATTTCCCGAGAATACGCATAGTGGGAAGACAAAATCCCTTTGGTTAAAACCAAAAAATTTTTTTATTCGGGTGTGGTGTTTTAAAATGAATTGCGGGAAATATTCTTGAGGACTTAATGGAGAAAAATTCAATTTTCTTAAAACAATATTAGGTCATTTTGGGAAAATTAACTCGGGTAAAAAAAAAAAAAAAAAAAAAAAAAAAAAAAAAAAAAAAAAAAAAAAAAAAAAAGGGGGGGGGGGGGGGGGGGGGGGGGGGGGGGGGGGGGGGGGGGGGGGGGACAGAGGTCCACAACGAATTTTTTAATGGGGTTTTTTTTACAGTGAAAATATTTGTGTACAGGTTGATATTTTATTGGTTTTGACTTTTTTTACTTATTTTTTTTGGTAGTGTTTATGTGTAGTTTTAATTAGTCCTTAGGGGCAATAGAAAAAAAAGTGTTTCCCAAAAGGATTTTTTATTGTCAATTTTAAAAAAAACCATTTTAAATATGTTTTTAAAAAAATTGGAAAAGGCGGTTTTTGGATTATGAGATCCTGATAAAAAAAGGAAAAAACGTTTAATAAAAGAAGGTAAGGTAAAAAATATGATATATCCTAATGCTGCTTTACTAACAAATATTTTTTTTTTTTGGGGTTTCCCATTCATTTGCATTATTACACGGATCACAAACACGGTTTTTAAGTCCACCAGTGACTCTTCAAACTCTGAATGTAGTTACACAGGTAAGAAAAATAAATTTTGTGTGATTTTAATTATAGTATTTGTTTAAGAAAGTAAATAGTCAATATTGACTTCTTATACCTAGAACTGATCAACTTTAGGTATATGCATTAATGTACCTTCAGAATGTGTATTTAATATTTTTTCCCATTATTTTGTACATTTATTAAGTTTGCGTGTTACATTCTTTAATTGTATTTAATTTTTTGGATATTATCTACCAATTACTTGGTATATTTGTTGAAAAAACATGTTTTAAAATATAATTTATATTTTTTAGATTTGCCTTTACAAGTTTAAAATTAACTGATGTAAACCACCTTGCACTGAAAAGTTTTTGTTTTTTGATTGTGTAGTATGAATGGACTGCGAAGAACTTGTAAGTGTTAAACTTTCAGTACCAAATAAGAACACGAGATCTAATTCTTTGTTTTATCTTGAAGGCGCCAACAAACTATAAATGAATTTTTGTGTTTGTATTAAGTAGGATTTTTAATGCTTTAATGATTTGTATGTTTTAAAATATGAAATGTAGTATACCACAAATTTTTATTAAAAATACCACACTAAGTACTGTGTTCTTTTCTTCATATCTATATCAAAATGTAAAAATTTCAGTTGTATTTTATTTAATTGTTGCAATTGTAAATGTATTGTAGTGTTGTAGTTGTGAAACAAATAAAGTTTAGTTTTTAACAATAAACCTTATTCCATTTTTTACATAAAATAATTCATTTTATTGCCAAAGTGGAAAATTTTCTATTATTTTGCAATATTCAAGATGCTGTATGGTCCGTAAGGAAATAAATAACTAGTTTTTAAAAGTAAAATAATTAGTTTTAAAATAAAATAAATTAAGGATTAATAGCAAGTTTATATATTTTTATAATACAAAAACCGTCCCTAAATTCCCAAAAAAAAAAGTTAATTTTTCTATGGCTTCCAGTATCTGATTTGGAGTTGGATATTTTGTAATCTTACAAAGATTCTTCAAGATAGGGTTGTGCCCATTTGATCCTGCACTTTCAGAAAAAATTCCCTTTCCCGTCTTTCTTCTAGGGGATTTTCACCTTTTTTGACAAATTGGCCAAAATTCCTTTTTTTCAGCTTTTCCGCAGAAAAGAGGCAACTTTTTTTATCTTTTTAAAGTTCAGCTAAAAGGGGGAAAATTTTCCCTTTTTTGTTTTTCATCCCTAGAGGGGGCTATGGAACCTGTACTGAGAATTTAAGTCTCTTTTTAATAAACCCCCCTTACCACACTTCAGCCACCCAGGGGCGCATTAGCCCCCCCTTGCGGACTGTTCCAATTAAAAAAAAATTTAAAATCCCCAAACCCTTTTCTTTCATAAAAATTTTTTAAACGTCGAAAAGGTGGGTATTATTAAAAAAAAAAGGGTTTTAAAAATTCAATATCTTTTTAAAAATAGAGTAAGTCTCAAAATTTTAAAAAAAAATTTGAAATTTGTATTTTTCATTTAAATTTTTTTTTTTTATTTTTAAAAATTTAATGTAGTAGATACCATTGAAAAGGTACGCCATCGTCGGTTGTCGCTTTAATTTTTAAAATTAATACAATTGAATTACTTTTATTTTTTAAAATAAATTTTTTTCTGGTTAAAAGCAGTTTTTGTTTCCTCTTTTTTACGCCACTGTCCGGCATTAAACCAAATCGAAATAACCCTTCGATCACAAAGATTTTCAATATGGCGGATAAACTCTTTTAAAAATTACAATTTTGGGGCATTTTTTTATGAAGTCACTTAAAAATGTCTTTTCCAAAATGGGAACACAAACGGGGGAAAAAATGAGAGAAAAAATTGTAAATGAATTAACCCGTCTTAACTAGGGAAACCCCAAATAATATCGGCACTTAGAAAGGCTAAGGGGGGATATAATATAATATATATATATATATATATATATATATATATATATATATATATATATATATATATATATATATATATATATATATATATATATATATATATATATATATATATAAAATATATAAAATTTTATATATATATATATATATATATATATATATATATATATTTTTATATATTTTTATATATATATATATATATATATATATATATATATATATTTTTTTTTTTTTTTTTTTTAAAAAAAAAAAAAAAAAATATAAAACATACGGGGTATTCCATTTAAAATACGTCACTGTTGCACCTTTTGTTTTTGTTTCAAATTTTTCCTGTTTAGATTATTAAATTCTACGGAAAAAAATACACAAAATGGCTATATACGTTTTTTAAAAAAGTATAGGAAAGTTCAAAATAAAGCCCTGTTTACTTTAAAATGAATAACCCTGTAAAAAGCTCTGTGGATTGACCAATGAGGTGTATTTTTGTTCTTTTTTTCTTATGTTTCTTATAAATCAAAAGGGACCAGCTATAGAAGTTATTTTAAATTGTTAAAAATTAATTTATATGTTATTTCTAAGTTTCCTAGACACATGTAACACACCATTGAATTTAAAAAAAAATTTTTATATCATTTAAAATAGTATATTTTTAGTTAAAATAAAAAACTTTAAAAATAGAATAAAACAAAATGAGGTTAATTACCTCTTTAGGAATATATAAAATTTCACCGAAACGTATCAAATTCGTATTTTAAAATGCATCTTTAACATAACCTTCATGGTTCAGCTTACACAAAGAAACCGTAATGTTTAGAGATAGTTACACCCTAATTAGTACCCATATAAATTTATGAAAGAACAATTTCCATACAATGAAAATAAAAGTTGAAATACAATGTTTAAAAAAAAAAAAATATATTGTTTTTTTTAAACCCTGTTTGTAGTTGCATGGAATTTGTGTTGCGCCAATTTTTTTTAAGTAATTAATATATGTAGTTTACTTAAAAGTTTAAACTGGTTGTTCCTGCTATATTTTGTTTTATGCCAAAAAAAAACCAATAATGTGGTAAAATGTAATTATTTTTCGAGCCAAATCTTTTATAAAGCGTAACTTTTTTTCGTATCCTGCAAAATAACAGGAGTTTACTTTTACGCAAAAATCATCTTTTGTGTTTTTGCCCACCCCACCAAATTAAATTTTCTCATTGTTAGTTGTATTTTCTAAATAGGCAAACACATTTGTTTATAATAGAGTGACAGTTTTTTCTATATTCCGCTTCTTGATTTAATCCAAGTAACCAGTTTTTGGGTGTCTAGAAAAAATGTTACTAATAGTCTAAGAGCTAGCAGTCATCTTACCTAACCTGTAAGGTAAAGAGTTATCATTTTGTGTATAATTAATTTAATAATAATTAAATAAAAAAAACAGTTTCTGGCATAGCTGACGCGCTTGCAACCTGGTTTATCAGGACTAAATTACTTTTAAAATAGGGCATTTCGACAAAAAAATATTAACGCTAAAATTTCAAAATAATTTCAGAGTTATAAATTTTTGAATTTGACAAGTGTAAAATTTATCGAATATTTTACTTATGTATAAATTTTCCCATAAGACATGTTAAAAATCAAAAAACTTCAGCAGGAAAATTCACGTTGCCTAGACAACGTGGTATTTCCACTTACTTACAAACACAGAACAATTGAACCTGTTTGTTGTATTGTCAAAAGAAACGTCAAAAATTAATGAAATGATCATTTTTTATGTACACGATAAAGAAATAGATAAGTAATTAAAAAAACTATTTAGTTAGGGTTTTTTTTTGTTAAAAATTGAAAATTTAGACAAAAAAAATTTTTTAAAGTATAATAAGACTCCCTATTTCCCACTCTGAAATATTTTCTCTTAATACCGCCCCGCAAAAATAACCAGATAAATAATTTTTTTTTTTT
>JAHBCN010004008.1:0-68337 GCA_019359885.1 Listronotus oregonensis
CATACATGTACTATGTATCAAGAGGCATTTTTAAGTGTGCTACATTTTTTATTTCCACCAGTGGCTTTCGTACGGAATTTTAGCTGCCTATTTTGGCAGATATTGATGGTCGTCACTGATTTCTCCTAAAATAAAAATATTTTTAAAATACCCAATCATTTATAAGCAAAGTTGATCACTTGATATCTTTGCACGATTTTCGCTTAAAAAAGTAAAAACCATTTCTCAGCATGGTCACAACAATATCGGTAAATAATATCACCATGCAGAGAAATATCTAGATTTAATTTTTCTAGGTGAAAACCTTGCGTCGAAATAAAAAAAAAACAAGAGATTAAATCTGCTCATAATTTTTTTAGTCCCGCCCAGAGAAGCCGTACAAAACAAAACACGAATACATTTGTTTTACCAAGACTACTTGATCTGGAACTTTAAAAACTCAATATTATGACGCAAGTGTCAAAAATAATATATAAGGCGTCAGTGTCCGTCGGTGGTCCCATATTAAAATTAAAAGTATTTCCGGTCAAATCAGAAGTATTATAAAATAGTTAAATAGGTGAATCGATGCATATTCATGTCAAATACCGATGTTATAAATTTTATCTCTAATTACTTTAGAAGATAAAAGTGCTATAGATGGAAACCATCTTTAAAAAACACCCGGTATATTTAATTGTGACTAAAAATGTTCCTAAAAAAACATTTTAAATATTAAAAAGTATACACAATGTCGTATTTCAATATAACGATAATATTTTTTTAGGATAGTGATGAATATGTTAATATTATAAATGCAGTCTATTACTGTTACCATGTTTTACAGGATAGACTAATAGCAAAGACAATTGTAGTTATCAGTTATCACTATAGACGCCCAGTCCCTTTGTATAAATACTTTTTGCCGACAATCGAATTTTATTAGAATATTTAATTTTTACCTGCTGAGGTACCTCTCAGCGTTGCCGTTTTCACTTCTTACTATGTCATAGTCTATTTAAAGCGTAGGCTCCCTCCGCACATATTTATGTCGCAAAAACAACACACTGCTTTTTGCACAGATTAGTCGAGAAAACGAAGTAATGCACGATGAATTTTTTGTGCTGTAAGATGGATTTAAATGCGGTTTTTGGTATTCGATTCGTATGAACCTCTAAAAACTTTGTGAACAAATTTTATTAACGGGAGATGAAAAACTGCCGTTGAACATTAGAAAAATAAATTTTTAGAATGCATTTTCTAGTTTGTAATTAAAAAAAGATATAATAATATAATTGTAAACCTAAAAATGCATTTTTTAATACACCAATCCAGTTTTTTATTTCCCATTATTTATATTTGTTTATTAAGTTTGTTGCCGTCCATAAGAATCAAATGCAAAAAAACCGCATACAAATCCAATCCCCAAAAAAATCCCTCGTAAGGACTATTTGAGAGGCTGGTACGCTGGCCAGTACGCCACCGCTGTTAGTAAATAAATAAATTATTATTGTTAATATAAAATAACATTAGAGTTTTTGTTGAATTAAACTTTTTATGTAAACGAAAAGGTAATAATTGTGCAATTGGGCATCATTTAATATGAAATGTAAATACAGAGTGTTTCAAAAGTCCTGAATGGAACTAAAATTTTCTATAGGTTGGCTAGTGAGCCCAAGGGGTTAAGGAAAGGCTGCTAAAAATATTTAAAATTATTAACAATAATATAAATCAAATTACAGGTCCTAAAATTTTTTTCAAAAAAGAGCAGACTTTTGAGCAATCTTATACAGTTATAAAAAATAATTGTCACATCAGCTCTTTTATATTTATTGTACTTTTATTATAAAACTTTATTTACGTAGTATAAGGGTTGCTGGTCTAAATTGTATAGCTTTTAAATATTATGCAAAACCTATTTATTAAGAACAATATAAAAGACAATTATTTATTCTAAAATTTTGGTAATTGTTTAAAATCACGACCCACTTTTTTGGGAATGAAAATCAACATGAATATATATTTTTTTTAATTTGACAAATATTTTTATTTTTTAAGTTTATCGAAAATAAAGTAATAAAAAAATCAAAAATGTAAATTTTTCGATTAAAAAGTTTTTAGATTTTTTTGTTAAATCTTAAAATTCATAGGTATTTAAAAAAATTGAAATATTTGTCTTTACACGTGGAATATGAAACAAATTACTAGAAATTGCGAAACTTAAATGAATGCATTTTTATTTTCAAAATAAATAAAAAAATTCTATAAAATTTAAAAGATTTTTTTTTGTAAATCTCGAGAAATGGAGCAGATACGATTTCAATTCAAACTGGATTTTGCAGTACAAACATGGATTATTTGAATCCCGCGCCCCGTTACCTTTCACATTTTTTTTTAATCTTACCCATGCTTCAGAGGTACCGTGCATAGTTAAATATACCGATTATTTAAGCAGGAATATAAAATATAATTGAATAAGAAGAAAATTACTATCCAATTAAAATTAAGGGCGACCTAAATTATTTCCCGTATTTCCCAGTGTAATGGCTTCCAATCCCCCCAAAACTTAATTTTTTAAAATTTATTTCAGTCCTAAAAATAAATATAGAACCTTGTTTGTAATCATAAGAAGTAACCGCAACAACTGCCTGTTTTTTAAATTTACAGAGAGGTGAAAAAAATGCAAATATGAATTTTATACTAAATTACTCACCCCCATTTAGGGGTTGGAAAATCGCCAAATCTAAAGAATTGCGAAAATTGTAGTGATATTAAAAGTTTCTTTTCACTGCGATTTTTGTTTGAAATGGACTTTAGAAAAATAAAATAATACATTTTCATCCCTAAGAAGGTTGTAAACCATCCCCCATAACCTATGTGTGGGTGCAATCATCCCCTAAAATATATAAAATCGTATACAAGTTCAAAAATTGCAAAACATCGGATTTTTAGGACATGTCTAATAAGAAATAAATGTTTATGATAATTAACTACCCTATTCTAAGGGTGGAAATAACCTTATCAATAGGAAAAATTAAATAAAATACTAGCTTTTTCAGGAAAAGACTTATTTGGTATTTTTTGATCCAAGTATATAAACCAGGTGAAACTAGATTTTTCTAGTTTACTTTTAACCAAAACCACCCCCTACAAGGGGGTATATTCATCCCCGCAAAGTGTAGAAAATCATAAACAACTTAAAATTGTTTTAAGATATCTCAGATATGATGGACAGTTTGGAGTGAGTTTTGATAATAAACCACTCCTAAAATTAAAGGTAAAGAAACCCGCATTATCAGAAATATTGAATAAAATGCTTGCTTATGCAAAATGCGTTTTGGCCTCATATTTTTCATCCCAGATGTATAAAATAGGGATTAGGTTTTTCGAGTTCATTTCTAATCAAAGCTACCTTGCCAGAGGGTAAATTTATCCCCTTAAATGTATAAAATCATATAAAACTCTTAAAATATTAAAAAATATATTTGGATGTTTTAGAATATCTCAAATATAACATGAATTTTCTTAATTTTGGGGGATGAATTTACCCCCTTGCAGGGGTGGTTTTGGTTAAAAGTGATCCCAAAAAATCTAGGTGCACCTGCTTTTTATACTTGGATCAAAAAAATATGAAGCTAAGACTTTTTTTGTAAAAGCTAGGATTTCATTTATTTTTTCTTACTGATGAGAGTAGTTTTACCCTTAGACAAGGGTGTTTGACTACCATATACATTTATTCATTATTAGATATGTCTAAAAAATTTGTTTTTTGCAATTTTTAAAGTTGTACATGATTTTATATATTTTAGGGGACCCTAAATCAACCCCACATGGGGATTGATTTAAAACCCTTCACAGGGATGGAAATGTATTATTTTATTTATTCAAGGTCCAACAAAAATTGAAGTGAGAATAACTTTTAATACCACTGTATTTTTGCAATGTTTAGAATTGGCATCTTTTCAACCCCTAAATAGAAGTGATTTTAAAAATTTGCAAAAACGAAAAACACTGCCTTTTCTAAATGAATAAATGTGAAAAAACAGGCAGTTTAAGTGATTTTTGCTGTCACTCTTTTAAATATCAAATATTTGAATAAATAGCTATCAATAGGTTAGTCTAAACACCTATTAAATTTTAGGTGTCCATCATATAATTATAAGGTATATATTAGTCTAAATAGTTTTAATATACATAAATAAATACTTACCACAGTTTATAATCAATTGCTTACATTACTTGCATTACCATTCTTGTAGGGAAAACGAAAAAGCCTAACTTTATTTGCTCTTCCACTCACTCGGCAGTCATAATATTGACATAGATTTCCCGACTTTTTAACAAGAATACAAATTTTAATTACCACAGGGAAAACACAAACAAATCACAACGCACAAATTGCAATACGATATGCTATGAATTAAACAAAAACGTTTTTTTTAACTCCAAAAAACTAGTCGTTTTTTGTTTCTTTGATGGCCACCTTTTAATAAAATTAATGATTCTCACTTTATTTGCAAATAGCAATAAACTAAAAAATACATGCGTTTATTTGGATTTTATATATAAAGAAAATTAAATAAATTTAGGTGAGCCTATACAAACATTTCTTGTTATGCAGGGATGTCTTATAATAAAAAAATAGAATATGTAAAAATTTGAAATCATGTTTACCAACGTGTATTCTTATACTAGGTATAAATATATTTTAGGAAATAATTCCCCACAGTACAAGTTTAAATAATTAAAATTTCATTATTTAATAAAGAAAAAAATAAATAAAATAAGATTAAGATTTTTAAACGAATATTAATTTGAAGCCTATTTTCGACAGAAATAATTCCTACTTTCTGTTACTTCTTTTATTGGTTTGGCAACAGTGTTCGTTTATACAGCAGCGTGTGCACGTATATTCTCTCGATGGACGCTCGCTCAAGGAATCTCAGCAAGCGAGCGTCCAAACCTATTACCAAAAATTTTACATTGTTCTGTGTGTCTATAGTGGTAACTACAATTGTCTTTGCTAATAGTCTAGGAGCCTGTGACCGTCATAGTATAAAAGCTAAAAGTTTTTTTGTATAATAGCCGGAGAGCTGGTAAAGCAGGTTTCATAAAGTTTGATGCACCCTAACATTTTGTGTAACAGTATCTACTGGATAGATGAGCAGGTAAACATGTGTTGGCTTGACCTACCTTGGGACATCAGGTACGAAAAAGGTGTAAAAATTTGGCCCAAAAAAGTGTTTGATATATGAGTGATAATATATTCACATTAAAGTCAATTGGGTAAGCTATTTCTACTTCAAGTAGAGTTTTTTTATGTTTTTATATTAAAAATAGTTTATACTAATTTATTTTAATATTTAAGATTAAATACAATTCCAACTAAAGAGGCTCTGAAACTTTTTAAAATGAAGGAACAAAACATACTATTAAGTAATCAGGTGGCTGAACTACTGCAAGTAAAAACAGCTATAGAAAACAATTTTACAAGGCGCAGGTTCAGCGGTTACAAATGAAAATGTCTGCTCAGTAGGTTCGTGTGTTCGTGTCACAGGGAATAGCAATACATGCAGCTGGTTCCAGAGCATATCATGAACTTTTAAAAAAGGGATATCCTTTACCCTCTATTTCAACTTTAAAACGTTGGACAACAAATTATAAAATAATACCTGGGTTAACGGAGACGTCCTTAAGGTAGTTGAGTCATGCAAGCAACATCTCAAGAAATCTTTCAAATTTTGAATATAGGTTATTAAATGTACAACACACGTGCTGGTTTGAAAAAAGATTTACCACGTCTAATAAGAGATAATCGCGATTAAAAATTGCAATTTTTGAACATGTAGCATGGAGAAAGCGTGGGAAAATGACAGGTTTCTTAATTTTTTTCTTTGAAGGAGGCTTACCATCCTTACGAAAAACTAGTATAATAAAGAAAAATATATTTTAAATGTTTAAAAAGAAAAGAAAATTATTTACCACCTAGTTTGACCAAAAAACTAATATTAATTACATCTTTAGAGAAATATTTTTAATAAAAGGGATATAAAAGAGAGCTTCAAGTAGATAAACTGGCAACGTTAAAGCGAGTCCAAAGACGTAGTAAAAGAAAAAAGTGCGAAATTACAAAACGACTAAAAATTAATTTAAAAATTTTGTTACTTTTTTTATTGGACGATAATAATAATAAGTATATATAATCATAAAAATGGGTTTATTGTATCGAATAAATAATTTATTTAAAATTTTAATATCAAATACAGAATATACTAGACCAGCGTTTCTCAACCCTTTTTGGGTCGCGGACCAGTAAAATTAGTAAAAAAAAAATGGCGGACCAGTAATATTTTTTTAACAACCAAATTTTACTAAGTATTAAAGAACTACTACAAAAGTTAATCGTAACATTTTAATTATCATTTACTTACAATAATATTTAAATGTAAAGATATGTAATTTTATATACATATAAAAACTAGGAATATAAAGCTTTCACAAAAATCACAGAAAATTATTTTTAAAAAAATCACAAACTTATGGACATAGAAACACAACAAAAAATATTACTTTTACGATTACTAAAAAAGTAAATCAAAAGCATTTACAAAAAATATAATTTGTTGTTTGTAATAATAATTACTAATCATAAAATACATTAGAATTAAAATTAGTTTAAGATATTAAAATTTTGTAACTTAATAAATTTAAATTTAGTTATTATTATTTTTTTAATAAGTAAATGTTATTCGCAGATATTGTCCGCGGACTAGTAAAATTTCTCTGCGGACCACTGGTGGTCCGCCGGACCAGCGGTTGAGAATAGCTGTACTAGACAATATCTTTTTAACGAAGTATAAAGCGAAACTTGACAAATATTATTTATTTATAATTTATTTTTTTAGGCGATATAATAATAGTACATTATAAACCTAGAGACTAAAGTGCTACTTTTAATCCCGCAGCGGGACCAAAAGACGCTTTAGTCCCGAGGTTTGTATACTGTGTTATGTACGTTAAAATATTAAAGAAAATCTCTAAAAAAAACTATTTAACCGTACTCTAAAACATTGATAGAAGCAATTCTGTCAGGTGGAGGGTAATTATATTGTTGACATCGATACACCACAAGAAACAATTTCTGTGTTCCTCTGACACTAAACAAACTATGGCGCTATTAAGAGAAATTTTCAAAAATTGAGCATTCGTGGTAATGGATATAGAGATAGAAAAAACAGCCGAAGAGGCAATAAATCAGTTGTTGCCAACGAAATTAAAGAACATTTACGAGAAACAGTTTTCTGGATACAAAAACTGGTGCGCCAGTCGTTATTACGTAAGAAAAGGTGCTTCTGGTCTACTTCTTGAAGAAATCGACCAAGTTAAAAGCTTCCTTTCTGTGGAGTCAATATTCAATTCTAAAAGCAACAATAATCAAAGAAACTAACATTAACATTGGCCAGCACTGCAAACTCATTGCATTTTTAAAAAGACAAAATGATCACTGGAAACTCAAAAAAATTAAAGGTTCTGCTTTTTTGATCAAGTCAAAGAATTCTTAGTAACAGCACCTGATAAGAAATTTCTGGCACATAACGTAAATTAGTACCCCATGTAGCATTTGGGTATTCATACTAATACATTAAAATTTGTCGATTTACTGGACAAAAATTATTAAAAAAAAAAAGAAGTTACTTTTCAATTCCTATCTTAATTTTTCATAAACCATGCTACTATAACAAAAATAACGGTATAAAAAAGATAGTAAAATAACAGTTAAATAAACAAGTGAAACTTTAAATCCTATTTATCAGACTACGTCACAATGACGCAAATTTGTCAATGCTTGCTGAGCACAGTTTTCAAATAAAGCTCCCTGGATGTAGCAGCATAGTGCACAGCATCGTACAGTATGCGTAAAAACTAACTATCAAATGAAACATAAAAATTTAAAACTGGCGGTTTAATCAATACAAAATAATCCCTTTAAAATAATATCTATAAAAAATTAGCTCTTCTCTGTTGACTGTTATTGTTAAATGTCAAAAATTTCGAGTTTTATTTTGCAACATTTTATAAAAATATGCATAGATGGCTCGAGGAAAGGAGGCCGCAAAGGCTTCGGTTTCTATGTAGAGAGGACGAACTACAAGTTCTATGAAACAATGGAAAAATATGCAATCGTATTTTAGGCAATTAGTTATGGCAATAGCCAAAGCCATAGAATACTGCCTTAATAGAAGATACAGGGAAAAAATAACTATATGTACTGACAGTAAGGCAGCGATCGGGGCGCTAACAAATACAGTGCACAGATCAGAACTTACAAATGGATGTCGGGAAGCAATTAATAAACTAACGAAAACCGCCAGCGTCACCCTGCAATGGGTCCCTGGACACAAAGGGATCCCGGGGAATGAAATGGCTGACATACTCGCCAATTTGGGAGCTGAGGACAATGGACCCGAATTTACCGTGGGAATCTCTTACAACACGGATATGACAGAGATAGCAACGTGGATAGAGAAACGGTTCGTTGAGAACTGGAAAAAGACTCGCATCACTAGTGAGGAAATTGGGGCTCTAGTAAGCAACGACAGCACCATATCAGTGTAAAAGGAATGCATACGTAAGGGACAGTACAGGGTGACGGAACCTGTGTATGCTTAAGGGTTGGTGTAAAGCTTAGTGCTCAGGGCCCCAGCAAAGGAACTCACCATGTTACAATAGATATATAGATAGATAATAGATAGATAGATAGATAGATAGATAGATAGATAGATAGATAGATATAAACATATAATACATTATAAGCTGTTTAACTTAAAATAAGTTCTATTCTCCCATAAACGAGTGGTATCACTTGGTACCACCTGTAATTGGTACCATAGTAACTGAGCTTTTAAAAAGTTAGGATAGGAAAGTAAAATTTTTTGTTTCTATTTCAAGCAGTTTTCGCTCAGTAAGCAGTCACAGTTATTAAATTGCTGATTTTCAAATATTATAATTTCGAAAACTGGTAAATATTGATAGGGTATTTTACATAAAAAATGTTTAAAATTGGCCATATAATTCTAAAGTAAAAAAATATATGTCGCATCCTTGAACCCACAGTGTATACACAATGGAAACACTGTGGATAAATGGTAAACGCACCGTGGAATATCGTGGATACTGTTTCCAGTGTTTCCATACTGTATACATAATGTATAACTATAAATTAGAATTTTAAATTATTGTTTTTTTTTTGTATCCATCGTGGGTTTAAAGTGTAAAAACCGTGGATTCATTGTGTAATCGCGGTGAATACTTACTATGTATTCATCATAGATTTGCTGTGTAAGCGCCGTGGGTTTAGCGAAAAACCACTGTGAAAACACGGTGTGGTTATGGAAAAACTCTACTGTGAAAACACCGTGAAACCTGTGTGCTTTCACAGTGTTTCTACGAACACAGCGCTTCCACAGTGTTTCCACCGTGGGCTCAAGGGTAATTTATTAATTACGTAGGTATATATTATTATATGTATAATCAGTAACAATAAAACTCTAAAATACTTCTAACTCCGCTTATGGAAAACGTAAACAAATTGCCAGATCTCAAAAACCAAAATCAGGAAATTACCTTGAAAATGTAATAAAATTATTCAAAAATATTGGTTTTTGTGTTAATATAGGCAACATCGATTTAAATATAAACATTTATTAATATGACAGTTCCAAGCACCGACAACAAGCTTATTTTGGACAGCTGCTGCATTCGTTTAATAAAAAATGATAGTAAATCAGGTGTTGTACGACACTTCGATGTCATTTTATCTCTTTCTAGTAGGTTGTATTATTCAATAACACGTTTTGTAAACTGACTTGATCAACAGCAACCGAATTGAGCATCCAAAGTAAATGTCATATCTGTCTGTCACTTCAGATAATAAACCAAAATAGTTTTCCGGCTTTAAAAATAATTTTTAACAATAAAGAATCATTGATTTATAAAAATGTAATTTATGGTGCAATGCCATAAACATTGAAAAAGTTATTATTTCCTGAGTTATCTTATTCAGTGTCTTTAATCAATATTGCCGTGCAGTGTGTTTACAAGAACTATCCCTCCTTGCCCCCCTGAATATGTTAATGCCAAACAAGGGTTTGTTTACTTTATTTCTATCCAAGAATTCGTTGAAAAAAACTATAAAAAATGTTAGCTTTTATACTTAAAGACATGTAAAACCTAAAGATTAAACCTGTATTAAAAAATATAGGTCTAATATTTATCAAAAGAAAGCATTAAGTGCTTAAAATTTAAATGATAAATTAAAAGTAGTCCAAATTTGGCAATAACCTCTTGGTTGTTTTTAAACAAATTCCGTATAAATGGAGCTGGACTGTACAAGGCGTGTAGAACAATAAATATCCGACCTTGCCAGATATTTATGTACGCTAATTTATCGTAGTGTGAGGGGTACAGTCATGTTAAAAAATATTGGCCTGCAACCATAGTGCGTATAGTATGGGTAGTAAGCCAAAATTTTGTGACTGGACTATAGGGAAAGAACTAACTTAAGCCGGAAAAAAGATTCATTAGGACTTTAGTAAGTCTTTCCGAAAAAGTGGACCTCGAAGACAATGTCAAAATACCTATTTTTAGTAAAGATTGTTTTTTTTTAAATTAAACATATAAATGCTGGCCCAAGAAAAAGTAACACTAAAATTAAAAAAACAAATATTAAAAACCCTCAAATAAAAACCTATTTTCTAGTAATAAATCTTTGTTTTTTCTTTTACCTTCGTTGCATGTTTCTTTGACAAGTAATGTGAAAAGCGATTACATTAGCTAATAACTTAATTATAATATAGAAGTTAACTAAGAGGAGGGAAAATAAATAAATAAAAAATGTGTTATACCCATTTTTTTAAATTTATTTTTAATTATTTATTTATCATATTTTTTAAAAACGTTTTGCTTTTAAACCAAGTAACTGATGGGATGTGTAAACGAACCCCTTTAAATAATTTAATGGTGTCTTATTCACAACTATTAAATAACACTTAAGTAAACGTTTTAAAGTTTATTTCTTATATGCTAACTCAAGCAAAATCATTAAAAAATAATCCAGGAAATGTTTCTAAACATTTTTTTTTAACTTATGGGGTGTGAAAAATGTTTCATTCCTTTTTGTATACAGACTCTTTGAAAGCCATTTGGTAACACTACAATAAGTTCTGGAATTTATTTTTTCAGTATATTGTTATTTAAAGGTAGTTTTCACCCGCTAAAGGGGTGAAAATCATTATTGTTCATCAACATATGATTGATAATTTGGTATAAAAGTAAAAATATATATTATACATAATACTTTCTATGTAAGGATAGTTTTAACACCTTTTAGCTAACCCTAATTATTTTTTATAAGTTATTAAAAAAAGTATGTATGTAAAGAAATAATGGATTCAAAATTTGTTTTTCTCAAACTTCTTATAATTTACTGAGAAAATGCAAGGATATCAATAAATTAACTAAAGTTTAAAATTATTAATCAAATTTTAAACTAGGTAAAAACAAATAAATATAATTATACTAGCTGCAATATTATTATATTAAAAGCCTATTTCTTTAAAATAACCTACAAATTTTAAAAAATGTGCAAAAATTCATAAACATTGCACGCTTTCTATTCAAATTTCGGCACGAACTCACATTGCTATGACATTGCCCAAAGCGAACCGATTTTGGATCGCTGGTGATCCTACCTTGTGCCATAAGCTAACAGCATAATCGTAAGCGGAGTAAGAGCACCGATCACCGGTGCACAGTGGGACGAAGCGATACTGTGCCACCCAAATGACTCTCTATCTCTACAGCTCATATAGTTCAACCATATAGGCTTTTCTTAAGATTCTCGTCTTTAATTTGCCTATCAATCGCTCTTTTTAGATTTTTAATTTGGGTGTTTATTTTTCGGTCCTTTGTCTCCTCACTTTAATTTTTATGAGAAAAAAAAATGAATTTTCGGCGCAAAAAGATCATAGATTGGGTTTTGGCATACATTTTATTGAACAAAATCTTTCTTTTGATAAGTCTTACAGGACTGTGTACGTGAAAATAAGGGTCAACATATTTTTATTATTTCCACAAACGGCCATACTGTTCCGATTTTTTTTTTACGCAAAAGGGACTTTTTGGTTTAACAAAAATTGTTCAGAATCGTTTAAGAAGGATAATTATTTTCAGATAATTTGGACACATTTTTAGATCTTTGGAAAAATGGCAGAATACAAATTTTTTTAACTTATACAAAATATATGGTAGTGAATAATTTTTTTTGATAAAAATTAAAGAGATAAATGACCAAAAAATAAAAACCCAAATCAAAAATAAAAAAAAAGGATTGATAAGCAAATTAAAGACGAAAATCTTTTAAAAAAGAGCCTTCGTCCCACTGTACACGTGTACACCGATGATCGGTGCCCTTACTCACGCCTACGACTACGCGCTGCCCATCTCTCTCTATTAAAAGCATAATTTATTTTCGTGTTTATTAATAATTAAACAAAAAAAAAGTGTTTGACTTTTTTAAATTATTTTTTATTATATGAACTTAAGACGCTGTTAAAATTCTATTTGTTGGCCTCTGAATTAAACACTTTTTTGGGCCAAATTTTTTTACACCCTTCTCTATGCGCAGTACCTGGTGTCCCCAGGTAGGTCAAGCAAACCCGTTTACCTGCTCATCTATTCAGTAGATACTATTACACAAAATTTTAAGGTGCATCAAACACTTCATAAAACCTGCGTTACCAGCTCTTGGGCTATAATGTACCCAACAGGGGAAGGAACGATTGGCTAGTAAGAAGTTCGAATTGTGGCTTTGGCAGATAACAAGTAGCAAAAGTGTATAAAGTTGCTGTTCAAACTCGTCATAGTATAAAGGTTATTTTTTTATATTATCTTCGGGATAGTATTAGAAATCACGTCATTAATTGCCAGAATAAGTTCGTCATTGTAATCTGGAATGAGGGCGTAGCGAGCAAATTTTTATATCGCCTGGTGTCGTAGCAGATCATTCGCTAATAGAACACGTGACATATGATGGATGGAAGGAGTAAGTATTTTTATTACCTGTGAAAAAGTTTAAAAAGATATGTCAAATAATCTCTGAAAAATTCCATTTAAAAAAACTCCGATTTTACTACTGTTTGACTAACTTACTGATTCATCAAAATTATGGGGCACTTCCGGAGGAAGTAGAAATATGAAATTAGGTATATAAGTAGGTATTAGGAGACAATTAAAGAAAATATTCTGAAACTACACATTTTTACTCGGAAAGCCCTTAGGGGGTATTTTTTGAAATTTTGCAAAAACTTGAAATTTGGTATGTAAGTAAAATTTAGGATACAAGTAAAGAAAAAAATCTGAAAACTGCACATTTTTACCCAGAAAGTAAAACAAGGCAATAATATCGTATTTTTAGGGAGTATTTTACAATTTTGCAATCTGATTAAACATGGCTTTCTGAGGTCATAATTAACTAATAATTTAAAATTTCTGCGGGATTTTATACGTTAAACAGAGAAAATTGCCACATTTAGCCATTAGACTCCAAACCAGCGGTTTAAGGAGCAATAAGGTCAGCAATTCTTGTACTTCGTATCTAATGGTTAGATTCTACCTACAGAGCAAGGTGTTTTTAGAAAATCGATAGACATGAAAGGCCCCCAACCCCATTTTTTTCAATTTATAGAACTCAGAAATAAGAGCCAAGTTAGTAAGAAATTATACCAAGTTCTGTCCACAATTTTGTGCCACTTACTTTTGACTTAGCAAGTTTTTTAACGACTGTTTGTATTATTGGAAAAATGGTCTGTATTGTATTATGGAAAAATCAGCAAAAAAAAAATTGGCAAGTCAAAAAAAGTGGAACAAAATTGTGGACAGAGTTAGGTCTAATTTAGATATTAGTACTTTAAAAGACCGAGATTTTTGGATAGGAACTTTGTCTTTGGTGGAATTTCAAGGTGTAAAGTACGTAGTCTTATTTAAATCTAGTTTTTCTTGCAATTTTACACTATTTTTTGCGGAAAAAAAGTTACGTGATATTAACCAAGATTCTCCCCCACATAAGATTAGTGAGAGCCCCTTTCCCTCTAATTGCCTTACGTAATTAAGGGACTTCTGCTTTCAGGTGGCATTAATTTTTAGTTTTTTTATTTAATTATACTTACTTATTTAATTAAAAAAAAACTAACATTATAAAACATAAAATTGCAAAAAATATTGTTTATAAAAAACATCAGCATATGTCTATGTATCCACGTCGTAGTTTAAGATAAGGCAAAATGATAAATTAGCAATTTAGGTTCTATACTAATTTTTTAAATAATACCTTTAAAACTTTACGTAATCTAGTATTTTTGTAATTACAAAGAGATAGCAGTGAATTTTTGAACAAATAATTCTAATTTTTATATTACAAGTACATTGTAACTCGTTGTTTCATTACAAAGTTGGTGTAATAGCGTAGCCTAATTGTAATTTTATTACCTTAATAATATCCATTTTTTAAGCTTCTTAGGAAATAATTAAAATCA
This sequence comes from Listronotus oregonensis, assembly GCA_019359885.1. Lineage (NCBI taxonomy): Eukaryota > Metazoa > Arthropoda > Insecta > Coleoptera > Curculionidae > Listronotus > Listronotus oregonensis. Next base: position 14,571 of record JAHBCN010004008.1, read on the forward strand.
TGTCACAGACACACACAACCACTCACATGAACCTAACTGACCGTTAATAAGCTTCAATTGGGTTTATATGTGAAGCCCACATCCCTACGTTAATTTAAGTTAAATTAAGAGATTATTTCCTTTGTGCAAGTTATTATTCTATTGTTGGTAACGGTTTATGCCACACAGCACCACCGTCACCTTAATATTTAACAAAACACCACTTGCTTATGTAACTCTGTAAAAAATAAAATAAATTGGTACATTAACGAGCTGATCGTTTGTCTGCAACTAACTGGTTCATAGCCTCTATAGAGCTAAATATGCATATACTCTGTGGAGAATAAAAAGTTATGCATTTAGGGAATTTTATTAATGGTAAAAAATATATAATTATGCATACTTACTTTCAGAAAAATACAAACTTATTTTTATCTTTTTAAATTTAAATAATAGAGGGCTCTGTACTTTATTTACTGAAAAACTGAAATTGAAATAAATAGAAAAAAAGTTCTCTTATCATCATATATTTTTTTAAAATGAAGGTTACGAGATAAGTCTTCTTTAAATGAACCCATTAAATCATATCTGGCCTATTTAGTTTGCCAGGGACAGACTAGCTCTGCCACATTATTAGCAATTTTTTTAACACCCTGTATAATAAAGGCTTAACAATATTATTTTCGGTAGCTTTAACCTTAAACTAAAAAAAAGTATTATTGATTGATATCGATAAAACCAACTGTTTACAAGAAATAAAATATTATGGTTGGTAAAGTTTTTTGCATTAAACAGGGTGTTTTTTAATTAAACGTCAATATTTAAGAGGGCAAGTTTTGGGTCCATTTTAAGAAGAAAACTTTATATGAACGTATGACCATAACGTCTTAACTTTTGAGGTACAGGGTGTTAAAATTTTCAAAAATAAATCATTTATTATTAATATCGGTAATACCACTTTAGATATTTTAATGAAATTTGGCATACATGTACTGTGCATCAAGAAGCATTTTTAGTGTACCACATTTTTTGTTTTTACCAGTGGCGTTCGTACGGAATTTGACATGCCTATTTTGGCAGACATTGATGAAACGCCACTGAATTCTCCTAAAATAAAAAATATTTTTGAATTCCATAATCATTTGTTAGCAAAGTTAATTATTTTTTTTTCAATCCGATGCACGGTTTTCGCTTCAAAAAATAGAAACTGTTTTTCTGCATGATCATACCAATATTGGTAAAGAACATAACCATGCAGAGAAATATCAACATTTAATTTTTTAGGTTAAAACCGTACGTTCGCTTAAAAAAGCCAAGAGTTCAAATCTGCTCATATTTTTTTTAGTCCGACGCACGGTTTTTACCTAGAAAACTTAATTAAAGGTAAATATTTCTCTATATGGTGATATTCTTTACCGTATTTTTATGATCATGCAGAGAAACGGTTTTTATTTTTTTAAGCAAAAACCGTGCATCGGATTAAAAAAAAAGTGATTAACTTTGCTTAGAAATGATTGGGAATTTCAAAAATTATTTTAATTTTAAGAGAAATCAGTGGCGTACCATCAATGTCTGCCAAAATAGGCAGGTTAAATTCCGTACGAACGCCAAATTTTATTAAAATATCTAAAGTGGTATTACAGTTATTAATAATAAATCATTTATTTTTGAAAAATTTACCACCCTGTATCTCAAAAGTTAAAACGTTTAGGACATACGTTCATATGAAGTTTTCTTTCTAAAATGGACTCAAAAATTGCCTTTTTAAATATTGACGTTCGATTAAAAAACACCCTGTATAATGTAAAAAACTTTACCAACCATAATATTTTATTTTTCGTAAACAGTTGGCTTTATCGATGTTAATTAGGAGTACCTTTTTTTAGTTTATGGTGAAAGCTATCCAAAAATAATATTGTTGAGCCTTTATCATACAGGGTGTTAAAAAAATTGCTAATATTGTGTCAGAGCCAGTCCGTCCCTGGCAAACTTAATAGGCCAAATATGATTTGATGGGTTCCTTTTAAAAAGACTTATCCCGTAACCTTCATAAAAAAAAATATTAAATTACGCCATTTATAATATTATATATTATATATATATATATATATATATATATATATATATATATATATATATATATATATATATATATATATATATATATATATATATATATATATATATATATATAGGGTTGTGGGATGTTACAGTTAAAATTTGGGATTGGACTCAAAAATTTGTCCTATATCTGTGTTTTATACCCCATTTAGTTCAGAGTTTCTAGTTTAGGTGGCGCCTAGCGCGAGGTCAACATTTAGTATATAAAATTAAAACTTACAGACATATAGGACCGTCGCTATTTAACCTTAGAATCGGCAACACTGTAGCCGTTGCTTACATTGCTTTGTTTGGTGGGGTTTTTTATTAGTTATCTTTTATTGTATATTTCTACGTATTTATTCAGAACGCTGATATTTGTCTGCATCAGTTAATAAGTGTCTTAAAAATAATGCGCTTTATTTATGTTCTAAAATGAATATGTTTTGTACCGGGATATTTCTAACAGGTGGTTCCTTCCTATAATTTATTTTTTTTTACATAAAAATATGAAAAGATGAAATATGGTGGATTGTATAAGACATAAATTTGGATTAATTGACGTTTTTAACTATTTTTGTCACCTCAGGTTTAACAGGAAATGACAACATTATTTGTTAAACCTAAAGTGACAAAAAATTGAACCCGTCAGTTAATTTTATTTTAACTTAAAGTTTGATATTTTTATTGATCAAAAATATAGGAGAAACCACCTTTGAGATGCACCCGCACCCGGTATTATACACCGGGTGTCAGTGATTTCATCTCGTTTTTTGTATTTCGTACCTTAATAACTTTGTTTTTCTTTTTTACTGACTGCAGGATGTATAAAGAAATTAAAATAATAAAAAATAGCATTTAATTAAAAAATGTTTAATGGCAATTTAAAACTAAAACATCAAGTTTTAAATTTCGCAACTTATTTTCCTAAAAATAACTTATTTTCCTACTTGGTTTTACATAAAATCAATAAAACAAAACAGTTACAAATACTAAGCTAAACATTTCGAAAAATAAAACAAGTTGGACTATATTACTTACTTGTAAGTTTGGTAACTAAAACTAAATGGTAAAGCTTTCTCTAATTATTTTTATCCTGTATCTAAACTGGTCATCACCGGATTCAGGACACCTGATTTTTTTGATGAATTTCAACCACCTGTAACTTTTTTTAAAATATTTTTTTTTAATTGGGTTTTTTGTGTTTGATTGGACAATTTGTCCTTATTTTGCTTCTGATTAAAAATCGAATTTCATTTATTAATTTCCTCATTATACAGGGTGTTAAAGAAGGCAAGGTAAAATTGCAAAAAGTTCTTGAAGCAGGTGGCAAAATTTCGTTAGATAGATTTGTATCAGATTTTGTTATTTAATAATGCTAACATTAGATGTTTTAAAGTTAAGGTAAGTTTTACTAATAATTAACATTTTGGTCTTATACAGGAGTAAACAAAAATGTAGTGGTAAAATTTTTGAGAATCGATGAAAGTGTAATTGGTTTGTAACATAGGCGGTAAGGCTTTGTTTTAATTATTGTTTGGCCTAATTAAACACTAAATTGATATCTCGAAACAATTTTTTTCTTTTTGTCGTATACCTTGTTTAAGTGCCATTTTGACCGGTTGGAATTTTAACATAACAGCGGGTTATAATTAAGTTCATTATGAGTAAATGTGGTTTATTTTAAAATTATGACATAAAAAAATACCTTATTACGAGATACTACTGTAAATTACAAATTACCAATAATTTTTTGGAAAAAAATATACAAGGTGCTTCAATTTTAATTTACTTACTACTCAGTTTTCGGTAACTAGGTAGAATACTGACTTGGTTTAATATGGGGCAAGGCTGCGCTATGCCATCTCTCATAAAAAATATTGTCCGACAATTGTCGAAGATATACGAAGTGTTTTTTTATTGATTTAATTTTTTATACCGATGGAAGTTTATTGTCTGACTTTTTGGCTTACACGAGCCATTATCAGCCGCTTTCTTTTCTTTTGGCGCCAAAATGTCTAAATAACGATATTTTTTAAATTTTTGCTATGTAATATTACAATTTTAAACTCGCTTTCTAAGACTTTGTTTTATATAATCCGTTATCAAAACTTGTTTGCCCCTTTAACAAAATATTATTTATAATTCGTAAATAGGGCAAGTTAATTATATTCCGAATAACATTTTTTATATGCAACCTTACTACATTATCAAATAAAATAAACAAAAAAACAAAAAAAAATATGGTATTTTGTCATTTTGGGGCCAAAGACAAAAAGAAAGCGGTTATTAATAATGGCCAGTATAAGCCACAAAGTCAGACAATAAACTTAGAAAACTTCATTCTGTATCATTAGTTTAATGATCGGTATAAAAAATTAATCAATTGTAGTAGATTAAAATTGAAATACCCTGTAAATTGGTTTTAAGATCAAATATCAGAATTTTCAGGTACTGCAATTTCATGAGAATAAAATAAAAAGATATTTAAAGTACTTTTTTACGTGGTTTCAGCGATTTTTTTAAACTTTTTAAGTATGACTATACATTCCGTTTATTTTAAAGTTATATAACAATATTAGTGTTGCCTATAATTTAATATTAAGGTGTTTATTTTTTCTTAACTACTTAAGATTTGAACATAACCGTAAGTGTCCAACACTATAAAATTTAACACTAAAAACGCGGGACAGCTGTCAGATTTAAAGTTATTCGTTACACAGACTATACTCAGTGTTCCTTATACTGACATTAACTTTATTTTTTTTAATGGGACACTATAAATGTATATCATTTAATTTTAAAAACTTTATAAATTTTCTTGTAACATAGATTAGACTTGATATAACTGTTTTAGAGGTATAATTATTATAAAATCGGCTATTTCTTAACTTTCAGAGGTTGTAGAGCCCACTGTTTTTTAAAAGAGGAAGAAGGTTTTAACATTCATATTTTAACTCACGTCAACGGTTCATCTGATAGTGACCTTGACTTTACCCTTTAGCTTGATTTACAAGGTAAAAGTGATTTTTTAAATGCAAACCAGTAGGTATACTAGGAGAGCACGGGCTCACTTTACCTAGTCGTTAGTGAATGCGCATGACCAGTTCAATAGGTGTTCGATACCGGATCGATAGGTGTTCGATACCGGTTCGATAGATGTTCAATACCGGTTTGAAAGGTGTTTGAAACCGGTTCGACATCGATTCGATAGGTGTTCGAAACCGGTATGTTAGTGGTTTGTTACGGTTTGATACCGGTATCGAACACCTATCGAATCGGTTTTAAACACCTATCAAACCGGTATCGAACACCCATCGAACCGGTATTGAACACCTATCAAACCGGTATCCAACACCTATCGATCCAGTATCGAACACCTATTGAACTGGTCATCCGCATTCACTAACGACTCGGTGACCTTAAAGTGAGCCCGTGCTCTCCTAGCTTACCTACTCAAACCCCTATTGACACCTTCTTCATTCAAAAAAATATGAACTATCGTCTAGGACGTACAATTTTTCACTCTTTCGGAATCCGATATCAAAAATAGTGGTTCCTTATTAAAAATCACTTTGACCTGAAGATCAAGGTCAAGGTCAAAATTAAAGTCACCATTAGATTTACCGTTTGATTTCCCAAAACTCTTAACAAAACTTTTGTTCTTTAGCTTCCTTATTTTCCAAGATATTTGGGTGTTTCCATACTTTTGGGACACCAGATGACACGATATAATTAATATTTTATGTTAAATACTCAGCTTTATAACATCTGAAGATAGGATGTTGATAGAGGATATTTAACTATTTATACCTCGAAAATAGTTGAAAAAAACTAACATGTTAACATAAAATTAAATACAATTTAACGTTAAATCTAAACATTAATCTATAGGGTGTTCAATTTAAAAAATAAAATTGTTGACAAACCTAAGTACCCTTTACATTTAAAAATATAGTAAAATGGAATTTTGGTTTTAAGCAAAAATATTTGACAATATTTTATTTTGGCACACCTTGTAGATAAAGAAAAGGTAGCATCCCAAAATAAAGGGGCTACCCTGTACATTTTTGCTAATAACGCTGTTATTATTATTTAGAAAGATCCGACATGACGCATCCCACGGCTCCGACCCCATAGGGCGTCATGCGGAAGGCATCCGTAACGAAGACCACTCCTCGCGTCCGCTCGGTCAGTGATCTTCGGCCAAATTCATTTGCCTCAGTAAACGAAGGGACCCAAGGACAACAGATTTCTGCATTTTCATCACCAGTTGTTCAGGTGAATGTTGACATGCGGGAATACACTTCAGCTCCCCCAAAACATTTTCCTTTATGCCCCCAAAACGCCGACAATCAGGACAACCAATCGCACGTTATACTCCGGATAGAGCCTCCGAAGTTCGCCAAGTAGATCCTGATATTTGGCTGTTTCTCCGTTCCTTTATATCGATGTTAGTTTCCGCTGGGGCGGAGAACCCAATTACATACATTATTTCCCTTATCAAGGAGAACAATATCAGGTTTATTGGCGAATTTGATGCGTAGTTGGAAATGCATAATTCAATATATGCGACAGTTGTCATTTTCCACTACTGCCTGATATCGCCGGGAGCAAATGGCAAAATTGCCGTTTCGTCGATGCCGTAATAATGTCTGATTATTACGGCATTATTATTATTATCCGATTTCAAGCACACGGCTTGCACTCCTCTAGGGAACATTCACTCATCCCAGACATCTTCAGATATCAAAAGGATTGAGCTCTGTGGAACCTTCCTTTTCGGGCTCTAGGTGACGTTATGTTCTGCTGTATTCCCCACAAATTTCCGGGCAGTCCGAGCGGTCGCAAGTAGCACTGACTTTTGCATAGCCTTATACAGATGTTCACCGAGGCCTAGTCCCTTGATGTTTTGTAAAAGAGTCTTTGGTATAATGCCAGTGGTTGATAAAATAATGGGGATCGTTTGGACGTTATTCATTCCACTGTCTTCTTATTTGTGTTTCTAGGTTTCTGTACTTGGCAATCTTTTCATTGTATTTCTCCCGTAAGTTGTTGTTGTTCGGGATAGCGACATCGATTAGTGTTGTTTTCCTTCCAACTTTATCCACCAATACAATATCTGGTCTATTGTGAGCAACAGTTTGGTCTGTAAGTACAGTTCTATCCCAGTACAACTTAAATTCGTTGTTTTCGAGAATAGGTTCAGGAGTATACTTGTAGTAAGGAATTTTGCAGTCTGTAAAAGCTTTAGCTTTCTGCCAATTGTTGATGGAGTATCTTGGCTGCTGAATCGTGTCTTTCCTTATACTCTGATGCTGCAAATGCTTGGCAACCCCCGTTATATGCTGGATTGTCTCCGATGTTTGACATCCATATCTTCATCGATCGTTCTCTATAGACGGGTCTCAACGATATGCTTTAGATAGTTTTCGTTGGAATAACCTGGTCCTGTATAGCCAATAAGAAGCCTTCAGTCTCTGGGAACATCTTCCCCGAAGTCAGCCAGTAGTTCGACGCGAACTTGTCGACATTTTCCTGGGTGACCTCATTGGGGTGACGTCCATGAAGAGGCTTCTCCAACCAGGCTTGCAGCTTCTCCTGGTCTGTTTGATGGTGTCTGCGCATTTCACGATCCATCAGTCGCAATTGCTTGGTGTATCGGGGAAGAATCTGCCAGTCTATGGAAATAACTACGTTAGTTTAGTATTTGTTGGTCTAATTGCTCCACCAATCCTCTTCCGCTAGATATCGTGAAGCGTTGTTCGTTCAGTTGCACTATGAGGGTGATGTTTGTGTGCCTTTGTAAGGAGTGTTCTAATCTTTCTCTGTAGCTTATCGATGTCAGTTTTACTCCATTCCACAATTCCAAATGAGTAAGTGAGTGCGGAGCATGTGTATGTGTTAAGCGCCTTAAACAAATTTTTGCTATTTAGATTAGTTTTCGACACCTTTCTTACCCTTCTGATAAACTCGTTTGTTAGTTCGTCCTTCATTGTTGCTGGTCGATTCTTTGCGCCTGTTTCATTCCCAGGTACTTATAGGTCTCTTCGGCCTCCATTGCGCTGATGTTCTGACCGTCTTGCATTTCAAATGCACCCGGTTTATCTTCCCTCTAACTATGTTTAGGACGCGGAATTTGTCAAGTCCGAACCGATCCCTATATCTCCGGAGAACTCCTCGACGATTTTGATTTGCTCAGCTGATTTTTCGTAGCTCCCATCAGTTTAAGGTCATCCAAATACAACAGATGATTCAGCCTTATTACATCTCGTTGTTGTTCCTAATGCTAAAGCCATACTTAGTTGAGTTAAGATGGCGTGAGAGTGAGTTCTTTGGCAGAACCACAATGGGCTTAACGAATCACCCTGAAATATACCCCTTCTATTGGAATAGTGCCAGTTTCGATGTTGTCGCTGGAGGGCACTTGCAGTTGGATTTAGTTCTCCACGTTAACATGATGTTTCTAAAAAGACATAATATAATTATGACCTTATATCCTCAGTATAGCCGCAAGCCACTCATGGGACTGAATCAAGGCCTTCTTGTAGTCCACGTAGGCAGCGAAGGTTTCTACGACCAGTGTAGCTGGTTCAGACGACAGAGTCGATAATAAGCGCTCTTGCAAACCTGCGCCTTTGAATCCCCTTTGTGAGTTGCAAGATGTCGTTTTGCCACAGTGTGCTTGGATACGTTGTGAAGGCAAGATGGATCACCTTTAAAAGCGGAAGGCAAGTGATTGGCCGATACTTCGTTGGGTCCAGTGTATTATAGCTGATCCTTTGGTGGAGATATGTAACTCCGTGTGTCAGAAATAATGGCATTTTCTGTGGATTAAGCAAAACATCATTAATTAGAACAGCCAGTTGATGTGTGTGCACCAAAACTTTTAAACCAAATAATTCTGGACCCCGTCAGGTCCAGGCGCCTTCCAATTGTGAGTCCTTTGATAATGCAAGATATTTCTTGGTGGTAAATGGCACGAATTGCATCTTCTGTATTCCTGAGGAGATGTTCTTCATTTACCCAGCTAGCATCGATATTACATGGGGCGGGTGTGGCTAGTTGGCCTTTCCAAAACTCCTCTATCTGTTCTTTACTAGGATATCTGTTATCTGTCTCATCAGATAGGAAATTAATTTCCGATAGAAAACCCTTTCCGCCCGCTCGAATAGCGCATTGTCTTGTTTTCGGTTGTTGCTGGCTCTATATCTCCTTAACCGTCCTCGGAACACGGACAGTTTCTGTTTCAGCGTGTCAAGACATTGTTGGGCAGTAATGTTCGCTGGATCCTGTCCTGAGTGGTACTGGCTCCGACTCATAATTTCTCACTCGTCTTTGCAATCTACCCGGTTTACACCTCAATAAACTCCGTTAACCTGCCCTATTTCTTTTCGAAGATTGTCGATCTTTGTTTTAGTCTCTCTCCCAGTGAGGTGTTCTTGCTTTTGAGCTTGAATGGCCTACCGTGTCTCGTTATGATTTTAACATTCAAAGTTCTAGCTCTGCAGTCGCGGCACAATAGATTAGCATATGTAAATGCTCCAGCGTGTGGGCATCTGAAACAAAATCTGGTAGTATTCTGATTTATAATGTCGAGCACGATACCCAGTTTTTAGAGGAGTTTAGCTGAGTAGCGGTGGCCTGCAAGTGGGTTGGTTCCACTCATACCCAGCCCACTCATTTCTGTGGTTAGTTTCTGAAGAGTTCATGATATCGATATCTTCTTGGTTAAGGCATTAGGTTGTTCTTGTGCTTCAGGTGCTGGTTGAGGTGGCTCTGTTTCATCGACTTGTTCGTTATTATTCTCAGCACCTCTGAGCTCCCGCTCGCTTCTCGCTCCTTATGGTATTAAACGCTTTCTGGAATAAGGTTATTTCTAAGAATAACCCGATATTGATCTGCCACTCTCGTTGTGTCATATGTGGATATTCCCTGCAGAACTCGGCATGCAGCTGTTGTCTATAGTGATAGTCTCTGTACCTAGTTGAGTCACCCTAAAAAATTCGCATAATAGTTTCATTCATAGAACAGTCCATTTGCGACGTCGTGGTAGTCCCGCCTGAGTGAGCGTTGGTTGAATTTCCTGCGCAGACCTTGGTGGGTGGAGCTCGGGGGTTTGCCTCTTGGTAAACTAGTTCCTGTTGTTGTGCTGTAGTTTCTTGTACGACAGGGGTCCGCCTCCTCAACACCTGCCACCGACGTCCCGCGTGCTGTCTGTCCAGCGCCGGCTCCAGACATGCCCTGGCGATCCCCAGGCAGCGTCCTTTCTCCAGAATTCTTAAGTCTCTCCATTAATGGTGTGCATTTTAGAACTACTGAGGTGATGGTTTCCGACCTTGTCTGGTCTAGACTCGGACCCGTGGGGACGTTACCCAAACAGCTATCGCTGTCCCGGCTCCCTCTCGCGTTCGCCCAATCACTGCATCTCATCCATCGGGGCTGGTTACCGATCTTGTTCACAGGTTTTGGTTACCAGGGCCTACCAGCGTGGAGGTGCGAGTAGGAATTGACAAGAGTGGCTATTTGAGACGCTTCACTGCCCTAGGCCGCATTATTATTATTATATTATTATTATTATTATTATTATTATATTTATTTAGATTTTTACAATTTTCTTCTCAAAGATTTATAAATTATCTTAGTAATTTAGAAAGAGAGTTTGATAAAAATTAATAATTTACTGTTTTTATTAAAAAAAAAACTATGTTATCTACTCTTTATTTTGTTTTTTAATGATCTTGCTAATTTCACCATTAATTTTAAAACGATTATTTTCAACATTACAAAATAAGCAAAACTATTTTGCGCAATTTAAAATGTGCAAAACTACTTTGGCAATTTGAAATTAAAACTAGTTCTGCCTATTTTACAGCCTACCAAACTCAAAAAAAGTAGGGTAATGTTGTTGTTTTTTGTTTTGAATTAATGTCGTTCGTGCTCGTGAAATTGTGTATGTTACAATTATTATAATTACGATATTCACCCATGTACCTATGTAAAAATGCAAGCTGAATAATTCGACTCTCGATTAGTTCGGTTATTGGAGGCTTCAGGTACTCAAAAACAATCTTCTGATGAAAATTCATTACTATACTACACTTACTGTGGACGATAGTGATGTGCATGGTTTCATTCAAGATGGAGAAATAGAAAATATGCAAAGTGAAACAGGTGAAATATGGACGATAGTGAAGTGCATGGATTCGTTCAGGATGAAGTAATGGAAAATGTGCCAAGTAAAACAGATGAAGTGCAAGTTTTTATTGTCACTGAGGAAAATATAGACGGTAGTGAAGTGCATGGTTTCATTCAAGACGGAGTAATATGTGTGTCAAAAACCTATCGCTATTGTGAAAAGCTGCTCAAAGTGCAATGGAAAAATTCATGCTACCTGCGGTATTTTAAAAGTGAGCAAATTTGTATCAGAATTTCAATGTTTTCTTTCAATGTTTCTGCGATAAATAATGAATCGTAAAAACGTAAAAAAAGGTTTTCAAGTCGCCAATTTCATGCTCGCACAATGAAATAAAAAAATTTAAACCAGCGCTGGTTGGCGACAATGTCTTTGTACGAATACCAGACGTTGATTGTGTCAGATTGGCACCACGAAATGTAATGGCAGTCGTTCAATCGATTGATGATGGATTTTACAAATTAGCAATAACGACTGAAATTTTACAAAAACAGTTTTGTAGAAACGAATTTCTGTTGGCTAATAATAATGTTTTTCTGACGAAAACAATGTTGGCACAAAAATAAAAAAGAAATATCACTAAGAACTCATATCCGATATTTCTAGATCTACACAAGGTTTGATTTCATTGTATGTACAATAAAAAGTGTATTAACAGAGCATGTTCTTGTCAAAAGAATGTCACCTGCAATTCTTAGTGCCACATTTAAGGTCTTGTTCAAATAAATCATTTTAAACTTAACTGGATATTTGCCTAAGAATAAAGTGCCATTTGTTGTTGCATTTGTCAATATTTAAATAAAATATATTATCTAAAAAACATTGTCAATTTTATTTTATTCGGACCCTGCGCGCTAAATAAATTAAAAAAGCAAAACTAATGCTGATCATTCGAGAATGTACAGAACTAGTATTGTACAGTTCAAAATGCTCCAAACCAGTCCTGCTTATTATGTAATGCTCAATATTCGCATAAAAATGAAATTTCGGGTTTAGGAAATATTCGTTGCTCAAAACTAGTTTTGTGTATTTTTTAGGGTAATGCCCGAATTCAACTATTGAGCGTAACATATTTAACATATTAGACTTTTCCCGCCACAATCTACTTTATAAAGGTTTGGCAACCCTGCGTGGTCGAGTAACGTCGGCGGATTATGTAATATTTGTATCTTCGATGGCTTAAAAAATATGTTGTACGTATTTGGATTTATAAGGTGTATTGAATATATGAAAACCGTAATTTAAGCAGATAGCTTACCCCTCTAGTGTTGCATGAGAAGTTGTAAATAATAAGATTTAATTTTTGAAATTTACACTTTCTATCGAACTTCCTTCTTGTGGTCTAGGGTTGTCTATTGTATGTATAAGATCTGGTAACGTCGGTCAGACAAGTATATATATATATATATATATATATATATATATATATATATATATATATATATATATATATATATATATATATATATATATATATAATATATATATATATATATATATATATATATATATATATATATATATATATATATATATATATATATATATATATATATATATATATATATATATATATATATATATATATATATATATATATATATATATATAGTTTATGGTTTTCCAAAATTTTTTTGGATTTTCTTGGGGATAGAGTCAGGCAATATATAAAAACAGTTGCTTACTAAGCAATTTTCGTTCAATTTATGTCAATTACGACGTTTCGGCCTGGAAGGGCCTTCATCAGGTATATAATATGTATTTTTTTTATAAGAACAAATCAATCTGCAATACAAAAATTTTTTTGATTGAAATTTTACACTATACAATATATTAACATTTAATTTTACCTTAAAACTAAGGGGCTTCTTACGAAAAACACTCATTTTATTGTTTGTGTAATGCACATTTAATACTTGAAAAGACAAACAAACACTTAACATTTAAAACAGTTATAATCACAATAAACGGTCTTCGTTTCAACTATTTATGTTTTTTAATTATTTTATTTTTTGATAGTCTATAGAACTACTAGCACCATCTTACCATTTTACCAAAAAGATTAAATATGTTTAATATCAAGAACTGTGAAAAACTGTAAAATATATTTTAAAATAGCAGTGAGGTAGAGTTCTTTGCATATTTAGATAATGATATAGAAATTTGTTTTATTTTTGTGTGTGGTCATCTTAGGGCAGTAGTAAAAGATTTTATAAAATTTATTTTAATAAATGTGTGTTTTTTTTTTATAATTTATATCTAAATATTATTGTATACTGATTATCTTGTTGTGTAATTTTTTTTTTAATTAATTATTAATGAGATTAATAATGCATACTTAAATTCTTTGTGTCTGCCTTTGTGTTTATTGCCTTTTTGTTTTTTTTTTGAATAAAAACCATTTCTAAGAATTCTTTTTTGTGTATTTGTTTCTGTTTTCAATTTTTGTATTTCAAAATCAAAAGTATGTTTTTTCGGTGGATGGTTTGTTAGAGCAGTTTTGTTGCGTTTGTCGTATTTATGACTATTTAGTCTGTTTTTTAAATATTGGCTTGTTTGTCCTATGTAAACTTATCACAGTCCTTGCAAGGAATTTCATATATAATATGGCTTTTTTGTTTTTTTCAATTTTGCTTTTGAGATTTGAGGATAATTTTTTAAGTAAATTGTGGCCCTTATGGCAAACTGTAATATTTTCATTTTTAAAAATGTTTTGAATATTTTTCAGAGAGAGTTTAGGAATGATAAGGTAAGGATAGATATTTTTTTTTTTATTATTGTCTTTTTCCTGTCGTTTTGGAATTTATTTGAATTATAAAATTTGTGAATTCTTTTTTTAAAATTGAGTTAATTAAATTATCGGGTAGTTATTAAGTTTAAGGCTTTTTTTGCTTTAGTTATTGCTTTTTTTCGATTTGGTGGGTCACTTAAATATATCGCTCTATCTGCAAGGCCAATTACAACTGACTTTTTTGAGAGAATGGGTGTTGAGAATTAAAGTTTAGATACCTCGAAGACCAGGTGTCTTTTGTGTACCATTCCGTTTCAATTGAGTGTTCTTGTTATGTAGTGTTAGGTCTAAAATTAATTTTTTTATGGTTTTTGATTTCACTTGTAAATTGTAATTTTTTGTGATAGCCGTTAAAACAGTTTAAAACATAATCTATTTTATCTTGAGGTACAGCTGTTATGCAATCGTCCACGTAGCGAAAACAAAAGGGTAGAGTAAAATTTAGTTTTGAAATAACTGTTTCTTCTAGATCTTCTAGTACAAGCTGGGCAATTACACTTGAAATAGAAGAACCCATTGCACATCCGTCAATTTGTTTATAAATTGTTGGTTATAAAGAAAATAGGTAGAGTTGAGTGTAGTTTCAATGGCTTCAAGAAATTCATTGATTGGAATGTCAGTGTATGGTTTAATTTTATTCCATTTTTTTAATTATATCTTTTGCTAACTTTGTGGGGATGTTTGTATATAGTGATACGACATCAAGTGATATAAGTAGATAATTTTAGGTAAAATAATAGATTTTATCTTTTCTTTAAATGCCAAGAATCTTTAATGTAATATTTGTTTTGATTTACTACGTTGTTTAAAATATTTTTTAGATATTTAGATAAATTTTCGTACGGAGATTGGATGCATGAAACGATGGGTCTTAGTGGTATTCCTTGTTTGTGGAGCTTTGGGAGTCCGTGGATTCTCGGTGGATGGCATTATTATTTTAAGTTTTTTGCCGTATCAGGGAGATATTGTATTTGTTTCCAAATTGGTATCTGAAAAATCTCACATAACAATGAATACGTCTACTAAGACGTCTCATCGTTTCTGATCCATCTCCGTACGAAAATTTATCTAAATATCTAAAAAATATTTTAAACAACGTAGTAAATCAAAACAAATATTACATTAAAAAATTTTGCTAGATATAATTTATCAAATTGATAGAAAATGAACGTCTCTTCAGATAACCCATTTAAAAAAAAATACCAACACCAAAATTTTATCAAAAGTCGAAATAATAACTCGATGGGAAAACAAAACATATATCTCCTGATACGGCAAAAAAACTAAATATAATGCCCATCCACCGAGAATCTACGGACCCCAAGCTAAAACAAGATACCACAACCCATCGTTTCATGCACAATCCCATACGAAAATTTATCAAATATCTAAAAAATATTTTAAACAACTGTAAATCAAAACAAATATTACATTAAAGATTCTTGGCATTTTAAAGAAAAGATAAAATCTATTATTTTACCTAAAAATTATCTACTTATATCACTTGATGTCGTATCACTATATACAAACATCCCCACAAAGTTAGCAAAAGAATAATTAAAAAAAATGGAATAAAATTAAACCATACACTGACATTCCAATCAATGAATTTCTTGAAGCCATTGAAACTACACTCAACTCTACCTATTTTCTTTATAACCAACAATTTATAAACAAATTGACGGATGTGCAATGGGTTCTTCTATTTCAAGTGTAATTGCCCAGCTTGTACTAGAAGATCTAGAAGAAACAGTTATTTCAAAACTAAATTTTACTCTACCCTTCTTTTTCGCTACGTGGACGATTGCATAACAGCTGTACCTCAAGATAAAATAGATTATGTTTTAAACTGTTTTAACGGCTATCACAAAAAATTACAATTTACAAGTGAAACCGAAAACCATAAAAAAATTAATTTTTAGACCTAACACTACATAACAAGAACACCTCAATTGAAACGGAATGGTACACAAAAGACACCTGGTCTTCGAGGTATCTAAACTTTAATTCTCAACACCCATTCTCTCAAAAAAAGTCGGTTGTAATTGGCCTTGCAGATAGAGCGATATATTTAAGTGACCCACCATATCGAAAAAAAGCAATAACTAAAGCAAAAAAGCACTTAAACTTAATAACTACCCTGATAATTTAATTAACTCAATTTTTAAAAAAGAATTCACAAATTTTATAATTCAAATAAATTCCAAAAACGACAGGAAAAAGACAATAATAAAAAAAAATATCTATCCTTACCTTACATTCCTAAACTCTCTGAAAATATTCAAAACATTTTTAAAAATGAAAATATTACAGTTTGCCATAAGGGCCACAATTTACTTAAAAAATTATCTTCAAATCTCAAAAGCAAAATTGAAAAAAACAAAAAAAGCCATATTATATATGAAATTCCTTGCAAGGACTGTGATAACGTTTACATAGGACAAACAAGCCAATATTTAAAAAACAGACTAAATAGTCATAAATACGACAAACGCAACAAAACTGCTCTAACAAACCACTCCACCGAAAAAAACATACTTTTGATTTTGAAAATACAAAAATTTTGAAAACAGAAACAAATACACAAAAAGAGAATTCTTAGAAATGGTTTTTATTCAAAAAAACAAAAAGGCAATAAACACAAAGGCAGACACAAAGAATTTAAGTATGCATTATTGCAATCTCATTAATAATTAATAAAAAAAAATTACACAACAAGATAATCAGTATACAATAATATTTAGATATAAAATTAAAAAAAAAACACACATTTATTAAAATAAATTTTAATAAAATCTTTTACTACTGCCCCAAGATGACCACACACAAAATTAAAACAAATTTCTATATCATTATCTATATGCAAAGAACTCTACCTCACTGCTATTTTAAAATATATTTTACAGTTTTTTACAGTTCTTGATATTAAACACATATTTAATCTTTTTGGTAAAATGGTAAGATGGTGCTAGTAGTTCTATAGACTATCAAAAAATAAATAATAATTAAAAAAACATAAATAGTTGAAACGAAGACCGTTTATTGTGATTATAACTGTTTTAAATGTTAAGTGTTTGTTTGTCTTTTCAAGTATTAAATGTGCATTACACAACAATAAAAATGAGTGTTTTTCGTAAGAAGCCCCTTAGTTTTTAAGGTAAAATTAAATGTTAATATATTGTATAGTGTAAAATTTCAATCAAAAAAATTTTTGTATTGCAGATTGATTTGTTCTTATAAAAAAATACATATTATATACCTGATGAAGGCCCTTCAGGCCGAAACGTCGTAATTGACATAAATTGAACGAAAATTGCTTAGTAAGCAACTGTTTTTATATATTGCCTGACCTTATCCCCAGAAAATCCAAAAAATTTTGGAAAACCATAAACAATATATCAAGGCAAAGGTCAAAGAAAATTAACAAATAAACTAATATATATATATATATATATATATATATATATATATATATATATATATATATATATATATATATATATATATATATATATATATATATATATATATATATATATATATATATATATTATATATATTTACATTCTTTTATAGTTACTTTAATAATAAAAGAAAATATTATTTATTTATAATTATATTATTTATTTTTTATTTTATATTGTTAGTGTGTGGGGCATAAAGATAAAAATTGTTGTACAAGTTATATGAAAATATAAAGTTCATTTCAATATAATTCTGTCATCAAATTTTATGTAAATTAAATCAATGCACAATAATTTTTTATAAAATTTGTTTTCTTATATTTTTTTTATGAAAAATAAATATTATTGATAAACAAATAGATATTTTATTTATATAAGTTCAAGAAACAACCAAGATACAACCACAACTCAAAGGGATAAAGGTCATCATAAAGCAGAGCAAAATAAATAAATAAAATAATTAAAATTAAATTAAAAGAAAATAAAACCAAAATAATATTTTTATATTACAAGACTAATTATACGCTAGAGAAAAAAATTGTACTTTCCTACACTTAAGGAAAAATTGAAGGGCAATTTTTTTAAATTCCCAAGGTGAAGCACTTTTACAATCCTGTAATAAAATTTTGTTTTGCCCTATAAATTATCACAGTTTTATAAAAAAGCTTCCTCTTGCACACCGACAAGCTCTAGAAGACCTGTTTTTTTATGAATATTTTGACAGCTTCTGCTCCGAAGCATTAGCCGTCGTAATTCGTTTTTTGCATATCCTAATTAGAGCAAATTGAAAGTCTACTCAGATGCACCCCTTTATTGTCCACCTCACATTTCCCACGTTTTCTGCACCTTCATCTCTAGAGTTTCGAGACTACGAAATCTGAATATAAGTCCCTTGTCAGTAATTTACTTCTGACTTCACTCTAGACACTCGTAGTATAAGGAGTATCCTGAGAAAAAAATAAATATATGACAGATTCGGTAGATACCTCAGTTAGGGTCTCTGTTATACATAGGATATATGATTAAACCTGTAGCTCTTAGACAACATTAAACTACAGAACATACTTGCTGCATTCTTATGAAACATTAAAGTATATTTAATTAAATCACTATTGAAATACTTATGTTTTCCTCGGAACTTGGTTTCCAAGTCGAGCAGCCACCCAGGAAGCATCACTTGAAAATGCCAACTGAGATGTTGGCGAAACGTCGTGAAAATTCATCTACTGACAAACGGATTGTAAACCGGAAAAATACAAATGTGTATATATATATAAAAATATTATATATATATATATATATATATATATATATATATATATATATATATATATATATATATATATATATATATATATATATATATATATATATATATATTTTGATAGATTATATTTTAAATTGTGATTTATGTTTTTTATATTGTATTTAAATTAATTATATATTTATAAATTAAATTAGATTGAACTTGTTTTATTATAATAACTATCACAATATATTTTTTTTTGTTTGTGGGGCGCTGATTTGTGCTCCGACTGTATAGATGCTTACCTCAGGTGAGTTCAGTATTCTACAGAGCCTTACGAACTTATATAAATTAAAAACTGATAAATGTTTAACACGTTTGTTTATTAAACAAAATATTTGTAACAAAACTTGAATATCATCTAGTTATTAAATTATGTAAGTATTTATCAGGATATCAACACTAATATATTAATTACAATCCTTGTCTTATATAATTGAAACAAAATAAATAAACTTTTATTATAATATTATTTTATTTTTATTATTATCGTTTTATAATTCGTTTTGAAAAATTTAATAAATTAAAAATAATATGATAAATGTATTTGATTCGATAATTTTATCTTTATTGAAAATTTATTTATTTACTTATTTTTTCTTTTTAACTTTTAATAAAAATTATTTGTTCGTTATTATAATAAAAATTTATTTGGTCCTAAAATTTATTAATAAAAATAAATCTTTCAAAACACAATATTTGTTCTAAGTCTGGACCTGTCCTTTTTCTCCTAGCGGCGAGAAATCTAATTATCCTTATTCAGTTTAAAAATGTCTATTTTATTTTAAGTTACCTGTTTATGGTTACAAAATTTGAATTCCTCTTCCAAGTATTAATAAAAAAGGATATAATATTTATACAAACAGGATACGATGTCTTCTAGGAGGATTTATTTGAATTGGACTATGAACAACCATCAGCTGAGCAACTTGGAACTTTAATACATCTGTTTGAAGAACTATGTTTACTTTCTTGTGTCATGGAAATCGGCTTAGAATTTATGTAATTTGTCACTACCTCCAGGTAAATTTATTATATATGCTTTGAATTGATTTTTTATATACTTTACTTAATTTCACTTTCTTGAAAACATAAAACTTTGGAAGAAACGACTGTATCAAACTTTCTAGGTTATGTTTATCCCTTAGCTATGAAACCGCTTTCTTTTGTTTATTTTCGACCCCTGGAGGAGCGTGGTTACTTTAGCAACTGAATTTGGACTGATCTCTGTTTTCGGGGTTAATTTGTTTATACACCCCAAGAACAATTGCCACTATTTTATGTAATATGGCGTCTTTACAAGGCACCTAGATAGAATTTTAGCTTGTCAAATATGGCAATTTTAAATAATAAAATTTTAACTTTATTACTAAGCCTTACTTTGCTGTTATTATCTGGGCAGCTATAATCTCATTGGATAATTAGAAAATTTAATGCTCTTTTTAATGGTGTATAATTATATAAGTTTTATTTTGATCTTGTCACAATTATATGCATGTAAACAAATTGATGTCCTCTTTTCTGACTTCTCAAATTTCAATATTTTTATAATTTTCAAATAATCCTCCGTTTAAATCTTATAACTAATACTAAATCTAAATAAATAATAATTTTACACATCTTTTATGACTAATTACAAGGTTTAGGTTTTTATATTAATTCCACAATATGAGTTTAATAAGCTCGATTTTTGTCTTTTTACGCGTCCCACTATACACGAAAAATTAAAGTATTAATTTTTACTTTTATCTTAAATATATTTATACCATAAGAAAGATGGTTTCTTTCCCTATCTTTTGATATATAGTTTGTTAGGTTTTTAACTATGGTCCTTTTAAAACTTCTTATAGCATCATTGGATGTCAAAAGCACTATTTCACCAATATTTAAAATTGTCCTTTTTACTATTAAAATCCAAACACTTTCGTTTTTATGCGGTCATAACTTAGTTTAAACTTAAATCTACCTTATTCTAATTAAATCTAATCCTAATATTAAGTAATTTTGAATGAGTCGATCATTATTGGTTTTGCCTAGGGTTTTTTATGTATTATTGTTTATTTTTGGTTATTATTGTTACAACCCTCTGTATATTTATAACTATCTTGTTATAATATGATCATTAAATTATCATTACATATTTATTTTATACACTTTGTCTTCCATTGATCTTTTTACATTTATTACAGTCAAGAACAGTTTTCTCCGATATTTTCCGAAGTGAATTTCTGTGATTTTTTATTTCTTGTGTAATTAAAATTTACAAAATGTCTCATTCTGTTTATCTTAGGTACCTTATGCCTTTTTCTTGGTTTAAATCCAATTTTTATATTTATATGACCCATTTTACCATAGATATTTATGTTCTTTATATGTTTTTCCCTTTTCTTTATATTTTATAATAAAAATTTTATTTAATATTCTTCCATAAGGTTATACCATCTCAATATATATATATATATATATATATATATATATATATATATATATATATATATATATATATATATATATATATATATATATATATATATATATATATATATATTATATATATATATATATATATATATATATATATATATATATATATATATATATATATATATATATATATATATATATATATATATATATAAAAAGGGAGAGGAAGTCTCGATCGACAATAAATAGAAATCCAATATTGGGGTATGATCATGATCGATACCCCAATATTGATTTGCTATAGTAATATATATATATATATATATATATATATATATATATATATATATATATATATATATATATATACATACATATATAATATTATAATGGTAGAGGTTCTTGAGCATTGTTAAATAATTCAATAAAGAAAATAGTTTCTTGGGCATATGGCTCCCAATTAAAAAAAAATAATTAGGTAGTAAGAGGTATGATTTTTGCTAATCGCATTAAAATTACGGGGTTTCCAAAAGGATGGGAACCTCGGGTGTGGCTAAGTCGGCTACATGTTTCACCCTTGTTGGGGAAGGTCACATCCGCGGTAAGCCAAGACACGACCGACAAAGGCTTTCCAAGTCCTTAAAACAATCCTTTATAAAACTGAGGAGAGATTTAAATGACTCTGGCGCCATCTAACAAACTAATTCTAATGCAACCAGTAAAGCATATTAATACGAAAAGATGTTAAACAGTAAAAAAATAAATAATGTTAAAAAGTGCCATCTAGATGGGCATGGCCATAATATTCAAAAGCGCAAAACAGACACCTTTTGACTAAAGAAAAATGGCCACCCATTAGTTCACGGGTTTGTGAAATTCTAATGAGTAGTTTTGCCATACCACGTCAGGCGGCGGTGAGCGAAGTCTAAAGTAAGTAAGTACTTTTTTTTTAAATTTTAACTAAATTTCGGATCCGATATCCAGTCAAAAGAAAAGAAAAAAGAGCATTCTGAAGGTCAACCTGTAAAATTGCAACGAAAAGAAAAGGAAATAATAACCGAACTAGAACTTTTTAAAATAACTTTAATTTTAAGATTTGCGATTTTTGATATAAAAACAGATATCTTAGGTAATTGTTAGCGAAACTAAAATATTATTTAATGGAAAAAGGAAATAGTTGTTGAGTATAAGGTAAATTTAAGTTAAGGTTAAAAGTTTTTAAAGATTTTAAATCATAATTGTTCATTTTATGAAATTACCCCAACAGAGTATAAAAAGTAAGGTTAAAAAACCATAAAGAAACGTCCGACATTGTACAAAAATAAAATTAATTTAACTCCATCCGGCGTCGGATGAAATCTTGAAATATTCGAATAAAGAATGGCGGCTGACCAACTAAAATAATTTCGGATGATCGGATTGTCGGAAATCGGACGCATGAGACTCCGGCTTAAGGTGTATTCACGTGACATGAAAAATAATATGTCATAAATAATGTTTACTTTATTAATTTTCGTATTTGGTTTGTATAAAAATATACTTACACAATCACTGCTGTCTTCTTTTTTTTTTACTTTTCTTGATCCTAAAACTTAAACCACAATAGTCTGGTAATACCTTCTCTTTTATAGATTTAGTTACCTTCCCTTATCTGGATTAGCTTAGCCTTTGCAGAAAATTAACATGTAAATATTAAGCAGATAAACTATGGTAAACTATTTAAACAATTACCACAGCAAATCTACTTAAAATCTAACCATGGTTTTCTAGATAATCATACAAAATTAATATACATACATGCCGCAATATTGCACCTGTGTAAAAGTTATGATTTTAAAAAAATAACTTTAAGCTATTTTCTATAATGATAAATTAAGGGTTTTCACTAACTCAAATTATTATTATTATTATTATTATTATTATTTAATTAAAATGACACATTGTTATATTAACAATAAAAAAAACGTTTTATTAAGTTTATTATTTGACAAAATTAATGGTCTTTTTTATATAACAAAATCATGTGATATAGGAATTTGTAAACTAATGGTGGTTAAAAATAGGAATTTATAATTTTTTAAAATTTTTATATATATGATTCACACTTAATTCATAAAATCTAATTTTGGACCAAACTGGATTTGCTAGTATAAAATCAAACAATATATTTAATTTAAAATATAGATATTTTCTCAAATTTTATTGTTGTATTTTAATTTAAACACTTCGGTTATTTATTTATTTTCTTAAATTGACCACCCATATCCATACCCAAATATAATGGGAATATTGCTCTTGTTATATCCAAAAATATTAAAATTTAAATATTATTAATCAAATAAATTAAAATGAATAAAAGCCTAATAAAAATTGTTCTAAATTTAAATGTATCTAAAATACGGGGTAAAAGGAGAAGGGTCAATAAGAACGGTTTTTGACCCTAACAGGAAATAAAGCTAATGGCTTGGAATATATTTTATGAACCGCCAGAAGTAACAAAAAATGAATTCCTGCTTAAACTAAAGCACTCCCCTCGCGCAATCACTGTCCAACGTCTTAATTCACGCTATTTTAATTTCGCACATATACAATTGATAAAGTCCGCATCAAATTGGAAATTTTTTCCCTAATTAATTTTGGTAAATTTTATTTTAGGCAAAAATTTTTTGCTTCAAAAATCATGCCTAATAATGTATATATGGATCATTACGTAACTTTTTTAAACTGTCAAATTTGATCTTTTTTTTTTAATCGCAAAATGAAGCATAATCTTTCAAAATTTTAAAAAATGCTTTAGGGAAAAGTTGCATATTTTTCAACTTTACAGCCACTTACCAATTCTTAGCTCTCTAGTACAATTTTAATTTTTTCACCATTTTTGTAGATTTTCTACTACATGGATTATCCGAATTTATTTAAACCCCACTAAAATTATTTTTTTACGTTAAAATTAACTTTTAAATATAATCCTAATACTTAATAATACTAGTACAAATAATTTTGTAAAAAAATACAAAAATACTTTAATGCAATGGCGTCGAACTTGATGCAAATATAGTATAATTTTCAAAAAAACTGACAAAACACACTTAATATCTGTTTGTTATTAAATAGTTACATTAAAAAATTGGATGATGTTATAAAATTATTTTTAATTTAAATACTGGTAATAAAAAGGCTTTTTCAAAACTCTTAAGGGTAAAGTTAAAAACATAAACCCATGCAATAATGACTGATCGTAAAGCAAAATAGGATAATAAGAGTGCCATGAAAACAATTGAACAAATTTTAATTTTAATTTAAAAAATATTTTAAGAAGCATTTGGATAAATATGGATAATCTATAAGAAAACTACAAAAAATAGGAAAAAATTAAAATTGTACTAAAGAGCTGAAAATTGGTATGTGGGTGTAAAATTTAAAAATATACAACTTTTTTCCATAGCATTTTTTGACATTTTTAAAAATAATGCTTCATTATACGATTTTTTATAGAAAATGTCAAATATAACAGTCGAGAAAAGTCGCGTGATCTTCCCTTTATACATTATTTGGTATCATTTTTAAAACAACAACTTTTGGCAAAAGGAAAATTTACCCAAATAATTGGGGAAGAATTTTCTCATTTGATGCGGACTTTATTGTTGACACTGTATAGGGAAAATAAATATAGAAAATATATTTACACGTAAAAAGTAGATAAAATACGATAAAATCATTTATAATTGGCACACTTCTATGTACTACATTCATACAGAATTCTGTTTTCTTATTTTTATCCTGCCAAAATCATCAAAAGTGCCCCTAGTAAGCAGCTTTAGAGAAGCAATACATAATATTTTAACGTATTTAGTGTCATGGAGGGAAATGCCTTTGGAATAATTTATGGTTAATTTCTGAAACATTAGAATAGATTTTTTTACTAGTTTTGATATTTCATAAGATAACTTTATATTATTCTCTAATTGTAAGTAATTCTATTTGTGACATTATTTACGATAAAATATAAAATATTTTTTCTAAGGCTGCTTACTGAGGGCACTTTTTATGATTTTGGCAGAATTCAAATGAGAAAACTGCATGCTGAATGAACGTGGTACACAGAAGTAAGCCAATTATCAAAATCGTAATTATATTTTACCTATTTTTTACATGTAAATCTATTCTAGATATTCATTTGCACAATAAATGTGCGAAATTGAAATAGTGTGAGTTAAGGGATTGGAGAGTACTGCGTAGAAGGAAGTGCTTTCGTTTAGGCTCCAATTATTTTTTTATTACTTCTGACGGTTCATAAAATATATTTCAAGTCATTAGAATCATTTTTTGTAACGGCCAAAAACCGCCCTTATGGAACTTCTTTAGTTAAAACTTTGTATAAACAAACATTATAAGTAAAAAATAAGGTTACAGAAAAATACGGGAACATTGTCATTTAAAAAATTTGCATGATTGTATTTACCCCTTTAATTAAGATATAAAAGGCCCATTAAATAGGCTATTAACTAGCACTTTCAAGAAGGAACAAATTCGTAAGAGCAATTTTATGATTGATTAGGATTTTTTTGTGCCTAAATGTGAAAAATTACAAAGTGCTATACAATTTGGCCTTATGATTTGAGAATGGGGTAAATTTGTATCATTTTATAAAAACTAAATTACTCTTTTTGATTAAAATCGAACCCTATTAAGTTATTTTTTATATTGCAAAATAAATGAAAAACGTAAAGTAAAAACTAAATTATTATTTTTTATTAGGGTTTTGTCTACAACTGTTTTTTGTGTGTGTCACAATATGTTAAAAAGACTGCTGATGGCAATCCTTTAAAATAATTCTAGCTAAACGTATTTTCAAGAAAATTTGACGGAAATGTAATTTTTTTAAATCTAAAGTTCTTTTTACAATTTTTACCGTTTTTTTTATGTCAGATTGTTTTTATTTTTTATAAACTAAAAGAATTGTAATCGAAACAAGTTGTATTATAACGTTATTTTTATAATATAACATAGTTTAATATTGTATCATAAAAATTTTAAGTTTTTTGTTAAATCTATAAATGGTTTTATCGTAAATAATGATTGTGGTTATAATAACAACAAAAGTGTTATGTGGATTACGTATTTAAATAATAAAAGTTTGCGAAAAAAGTTAAGTAAACACAACAAACTATTAAAGGTTTTTGTTTTTATAAAGATAAAAACTTAAAAAAATATGTTTATCCAATGACAAAAAATGGAATAATTAGCATTTTTTTAGAATCAAGGGACTATTTGGTTGGATTTTCTCGCTCGCCGAAATAAAAAAGAAACAATTGTTCGTCTCGTCTTGTAGTGACAAAATGTAACTTATTAAATCAAAACAATTTTTAAATCTTTAATTTTTACATTATTTTGTTAACATTGTGCCTACCTTGTTTAAAATGATTGATCCTGAGTGCTAAATATTTTTTTTATTTGGCATTATTTCCGACATCCCGTGTACCTACTTTTCACCGATTCCTAATTATAACTTATTAAAACAGGCTAACATGTGTTTTTAATATCAATACACTCTAACATACGACTAAACTTTAGATTTAATCTTTTTCTTAAAAAACAATAATACCTGTACTTCCACGTTTACAATAATTGTTGTATTTTTATTAACTAAATGTTAAATAGATGTACCATGACAAAATTTTAAACTAATTGTCAATTGGCACACCTACTTATCTTTTGGTTAATAATTTTTTAAGGCGTATTTTTTTTATCACCAACTTCATTACATTTTGCTACCGATATACTAAGGACTACACTATTTGCAACTTTTTTAAAAACTAATGTTTCTCAACTAAACTTTAATGTATCCTTCTATAATTATATAGTGTCTTATGTTTAAATAAATTAATGAGATTTTGATAAATTTATTTATTATTGTTTAAACATCTTAATTTTAATATTGGTCAAATATACTTATTCAATAGAGATTTGATTTAATCTCCTAATTGATTTTAAATGGGGTACAATTATTACGACTTAAAAGTAAGACTCAGTGGATGGATTACAAAACATTCTTGTTTATGGCGCTTACCGATTCAGTTAAGTAGAGAGTTGCTTAACTTCGCTGATCGCTCGGGAAGCGATGTTTGAACGCGCAAAGGCCATAGGAAAAGTCGTTATTCGGTACACGCCTAAATTCCCATTTTTATACTCTCCAAGATGGTACCGCTTTCACCCTGATTCCACGGTATAAAACTGAGTGTGCTCAAAAACTATTGAACCCTATAAACTGGCAGATCTCCCTAAACAAAAACAAAAAAAAAGAAAACCCCCAAAAAATCCTAAATTTGAAAAAGGTATTATGTTTTGGTGTCTAGTATGCCACCGTTTTCAAGATTTAATTAATGTAATAAAATTTTACTGAAATTTAAATAATATTTAAAATTAAAATTATTTTAACTCTGGTGTAAAATTAAAGATATGAGATTTATGTATCTACAATAAATAATCAAAGGCCGTGAGTACATGTCTAACTATAGGCCCAGGGTTTCCTCGTAATATTCTTAAGGCTAGGGTGGTAGCTTAAGTTTATTTTAAGTCGATTAAAACTATTTATTGTCTTAAAAATAAATTAGAGTTAAAAAAAACTAATTAAAAAATATAAAAAAAATAATTTTTAAGTATAGAGTTTGTGTTAGTTGTGGTTTAATCTGAATAATTTGTTAAAAACTTAATTTTTATTTTATTCTTATTTCAAATTAATTGGTCATAATTGATTATTGGCCTTTCTATCACTGTAACACAAACTCTTTATACTTAAAAAATATTTTCTACTTTTTAGTTCGGTTTGCTATAAAAGCTTGTTTTTTTAGTTTTTTTTTCAATTTATAATTTATTTTCTTATTTTTTAGTCCCAAAACAACATTAAAAGTAATCTTAATCAAGAGCCTCGATTTGTGGTATATCTAAAATTTGTCCATAAATCTATTATGGCCAACGGATCACAACCCCAAACTGAAAGTCAGTGAAAAAACCTTTTTTTTAAATAATTCTTTTGTTACCAGTAGCCTAGATTCTTGAAGAAAACCTTTTGTGCTATTTTGGCCTTGGCGAATGCGTATTCTCATTCTGAGAAATTCTTTTATTATTTTTTTTTTATTTTGATGATCCTAGTCAGAACATTAAAACAAAGTTACAAAAAAATGTTTTATCATCGGCACTTGACCCCCATACAAATTTTCAAGTTAATTAGACTTTCTGAAATTGGTGAAAATTAAGTTGAAAGATTCCGTTACATAGATACACAGATACATACAGGTCAAGTTAATAAAAGCGTGGTAAAAAAGTTCTTTGTAATATAAAAAATATAATTTTATTATACTAATAAACTCTAATTAAAAAAAAAAAAACGTTTTCACAAAAAATTTAATTTACAATAATAACAAGGTGAGAGAGAAAAAAAATAGGTATGCAACCTTTCTGTTTCCCTCTAACGTGCTAATGGGTCGGCGGGAAGGGGTCGACCAACCACACGCGGGGAACGTTTTACATTTTTTTTTGTTTTAAATCGGGAATCAGTAACTCATTTGCTGATATGTTATTTGTTTTGAACTTATGATAAACGGTAATAGAAAACGTAATCTAGGGCCCATTTGAGCGAAGGAGGTAATATTATGTTAGATTGGCTACTGTTTCCTAAACCATATTAAGAATTAAACTAAAGTGGAAATTAATATAAAATTAATTAAATTAGTCACCAAAAGATACCTGAAAAATATTTATTTAAGTAAATGGATGATAATTTTTAAAGTAATTATGGTATTTATATTTACTTCAAAATACTCAGTTAAGACTTCATGGTTGTTGTTAGCCACGCGGTTCACTTACTCTCCGCTGTTTTCTCACACTATTATTACGTTCTTGATCACTTAGCAGGTAGTATATCCCAGCGAAAGGATCTGCATCTTTGACAATAGTTGCTTTTGTGTATAAATATTGCTGTGTTAGAATCTCAAAGTGCCGGTGAAGCCCTGCTATTCTTCAACCAGCTTTTTGGTGTTTAGATATCATCATTTTACAACATAATAGTGCCATCGCGGAGTGGCGGAACGTACAGTTTAACATGAGTTCCTACCCACACTAATCACACCCAAACGGTACACGGTGTTCACTAGCATTCACCAATCCATTTACTAACCGTGACCAGTTTTACAATTTTTGCTACTTAAAAATGTATTTATTTAAATAAACCAAAACTTCTTTTTTTTAATTTTATGGCCCCCTACTAAGGCCTTTAGCTTAAGTTCTAATGTGCGTGGGCGTTTAAAGCGTAGTAAAAGGCAGTTTATTAACACACAAGTTAAAGGTGTGGATAGAACGAAAGTAGTAATAAGTCGAGTATTATTGATACACGAGTATTCGTGCGAAGAGCATTTGAGTGCAGGAATTTGCATTGGTACCGTTTCCTTGAAAGTGTAAGACAATGTAATGGTTTCCAAAACACTAAAATCTTGAACTTCCATTGTCTTTATTTGAAATAAAGACAATGGAAGTCCAAGATTTTAGTGTTATTGAATTTGCATTAGTTTTCTAACACTTATGCTAAGTATTTGAATAAATTTGAATACTGTTTGGGATAAAAGTGGCAATGCAGGACAACTTAATATTGATTTTTTTGTATTCTTTTACATAATGAACTCGAATCCTTTAATTTTGGGACTCGAATACTTCTTTGGTATTCAAATACCTAAATTATAATAACCTAATATTGGTATTCAAGCAATTTTTATGTATTTGCGTCAGTACTCGAGTCAGCTTAACTCGGCCCATAACTACACGGAAGCAAGTTTCACAGTGTAAAAATGTAAGGGTAGAGGAACCCTGAAAGTTGACAGTAAAGGCATGCATACGAATGCTTATTCTCGTTGGTTTGTTGGAAACTACAAAAGAAGGGTTTATACTGGATAATTCATACAAGCACAAATTTTGGAAATATCCTAAAATAAAGGAACTCATCCGCTACATCTCGCCGATTAAAGTAAAAAGTTTTTTTTTCAAATAAAGCCATTGGCGCACAGTAATCTTTGGGTAGAATTAAGAATGCCAAAAGATGTGGAAGAAGCCATTTTCATAAAAACAGTATTCCAAGCAGTGTTTAATTTAAGATATTTAAAAGTGTCCAGGTTTAAAGGAAATAGTTAATACCAAAAAATCGTCTGGGCAGGATGGCATACCAGCAATCGTCCTTAAAAAATTTGCCACGAGCTTACATCCATCCTTACTCGTCTAAGACCCGGGCATTTTACCGGGGAGCTGAAAAGCTGCACGTGTGCAACCTTTTCTCAAAAAGGATGCGAAACTGTCTCTTTAAACTGTAGACCCATATCTCTTCTTTCAGTTATTTGTAAGGTAGTGGAAAAATTAATTAATTTTTAAAACTTAAAGTATTTGAAAAAACACAAGATCTTACAAGACAGACAGTATGGATACAGTCACAAAAGGTTTACAGCTGATCTTCTTTCCTTTGTCTTACACAACTAGAACAAGTCCCTTGAATTTCTTCGTAAATCCCAGATCGTTGCTCTTGACATGTCCAAACTGTCGATCAGCTCTAGCATGATGGGGTTCTTAACAAACTTCCTTTTTACGGTCTTCCACCCAAGCTTTGTTCTTGGCTCGTTTCTAATCGACGTATATCAGCTACTGTAGATGGTCATTCTTTCAGCTTTTACCAAATTAATGCTGGGGTTTTTTCAAGCATGTCAACAAGCCTGATTTGGAAACCACCGTTGATCAATGCGGATGTCTCTATCACAAGACCTTTAACTTATCTTGGTTTGGAGCGCCAAAAGTCTTGTTCAGTTTAATGCCTCCGCTGTCGCGAAGAAAAGTCTGCCAATTCTCATCCGTTGCATATAAACAGCAGAACAAAGATTCATTTAATTTTGTCGGCGTTACTGTTAAGACTAACCTCAACTGGCTCAAATACATTACATCTATAGCCTCAGCAGCTTCAAAAAAGCTCTTTCGAGCCTCTCTTCTTCCAATCTGCATACTCTGTGTGTATCCCAAATTAGACTCTCCCTAAAATATTGTTTTCATGTCTGGAGAATGGCGTCTCCAACAACTTTTAGCACTCTCGATTCCATTCAAAGAAGAGTTGTTCCTCTTGCCCACCGACGAGCTGTGGGGAAACTGTCGCTCTTCTATAGATATTTTCACGGCTTCTTCTTAAGAGTTGGGCAGGATAATTCCTCCTCTTGGAAGCTCCCAACAGAGCAACACGTAGTGCAACTTTTATGCATCCTTTTACAGTTCAACTAGAGTGGCCCCGAACTTCCCGCTTTATCCGCTCCTTCATCCCTAGTGTATTCAGACTAAGAAACCTGCTACGCGCAGAAGTTTTCTCTTTTCCTTCCAGTATCGAAATATTTAAGTCCCGTGTAAACAAACTCCCTCTCACCACACTTAAGACACCTACGGTACGTTAATACTTATGCCGCAGCCTTCGTGGAATGTTCAAAGATAAAAAAAAACTTATATGTCAAGGACTAGAATCGGCAGACTTTTTGTGATCTCGAACATGAGTGTGTCTTTAGAGCATTAAGCCAGGTAAAATTTTTGGTATCCCAGCCCAGTATTGGCTAAAGGCTCTGTAAGAGAGATATACTAGCTGCACTACCCTGCTTTTAGGTATTTAGGTATTATATTAAAGGATATTACCGTCAGTAAAACTATAAATGAAATTTATCGTTAAAGAGAAAAGATGGTTAATGGAAGAAATAAAAGTAGATGACAGTATTGAGCATTGGGGTAATAAAACATGGATTTTGTGAAAGCTAGTAAAATATCCATCTACTCTTACAGATATGCGTTATTTATTTTATCTTTATGACAGCTTATAAAGGTTCGTATGAAGCCTAAGTATTAGGTAAAGTAGGTGCCCAGTTTTTAGATGTTTAACCCATTTTATCACCCCGTTGCGTAAACTCTGTTCAGGCAGCGAAAGATGCGGGTATTGTATTTCACGGCAGCTTTAAACAATGTGGTAGTGCCACCACGAATGTTATACAAAAGCTACCATAAAAGATGCCAGATGACTTAGAATGGACACTGCCTTATATTAGAATGGGATAAAGTTTTTACGCCACTTAGCGAGTGGAAGCATTACTAATATGTGTAAAGCGCGGAAAACCCCGGTATATTTTAAATTTTTTAAAGTTTTTTTTGTCAAATAAAAGAAAGATTAACAATCTGTCAATTTTAAAAGGTCAATGAAAATTTTAGTACCTAACACTAAAATCTTGGACTTCCATTGTCTTTATTTGTTATTTGTTACACAACGTTTCGGTTAGTGATGTATCTCCAACCGTTTTCAAGTGATAACTTATCACTTGAAAACGGTTGGAGATACATCACTAACCGAAACGTTGTGTAACAAATAACAAATAAAGACAATGGAAGTCCAAGATTTTAGTGTTATTGAAACTTTAGTTTTTTGTTAAATCTATAAGTTATTCTATCGGAAATAATTATTGTGGTTATCCGAGGAAATGTGGAAAATCTCCTGGGTGTGAAAAAAACACGTAAGACTAAATAAAAATAATAAATTACAACAGATGCTTAAAATTTTGTCCTTGATTCTCTACACAAACCCATATCCTTCCCTGGATGTTAAGCAATATGCAATGCATTTCCCTGCTTCGTAATCTCTGAATTAAAGCCGTAGCCAGAAATAATTTTGAGGGGGGGTTAGCCTTTTGTATACTTACTGAATGGGTACAGGCACTTAAAATTAAATCGGCAAGATAGTTTAGCCCAAAAATCATCGTCATCAGTAATATGGAGTTTCTCCCGTAAAACATGTTCATTTAATATTGTTAATAATGTTCCCGCGCGCGCTGGCAACCTATTGGATACAGGCACAGGGGGTGCCAATAAGGGGTGAAGTGCAAAATTTTTGGGGAAAAAATCGTCATCGAAAATATGCTTTAAAATTTTCCCAGGTGAAGGTCTTAACCCCCTTAGCTGAAATCCCAAGGGGCTGACAGCGAGTTGGATACAAAAGGGGTGGCGGGTAAGGGTAAAAAGGGTAAAAATATAGGCAAAAAATCGTCATCGATAATATGTCAGCCATTTGACAACTTAAAGTTGTTGGGCAATTTTTGGGTTCATTTAAAAAAGAAAAGTTCACATAAATCTATGTTTTAAACGTCCTAAGTTTTAAGATACAGGGTGATAAAATTTTCAAAAATAAATAATTTATTATTAATATCAGTCTAATCTAAATGTTTAGAGGGTGGTAAGATACCACTGCACCTAGACCTCAGTAGGTCCTTTGTGCTTCCTCTTGTAGGCAGGAGATTCACTGCGTCGTTCAACCTATTGATTTAAAATAGTTGACGACGTCTTTATGTGGAATCTCCCTAATTTCGGCCAGTAATGGCCAGTTCGTGCCCAGCATAGAGTTCCGTTCGAATGTGAGGGCGGGACAATCGCAAAGAATGTGTTCCGCGGTCTCATCTTCTTGTTCACAGCCTCTACATAATCCTGTGTTCGTTAGACCCATTTTAAATAGGTGTCCTCGTAGCCCGCAGTGGCCAGTTAGAACGCCC
Source organism: Listronotus oregonensis (assembly GCA_019359885.1). Classification (NCBI taxonomy): domain Eukaryota; kingdom Metazoa; phylum Arthropoda; class Insecta; order Coleoptera; family Curculionidae; genus Listronotus; species Listronotus oregonensis. Next base: position 48,424 of record JAHBCN010004008.1, read on the forward strand.
GTTAGTGTTCGGAGGTTCCTTCTGGACATCATAAGGTTTTTTTTCGCTATTGACTTGTCTGGATAGCTCAGCATTATTTTTGCAAAGTTGCAGTTCGTAGTATAATCCCATTTCCCTTTAAACAGTCGATGGGAGTATTCTTTAATGATGTCTTTATTCGCTATTGTTGTCAGTCCAGTGGTGGGGACGGGACCAACTAGTTTCCGTCCCGCAGCCGCCCTGGCCAGCGAGTCAGCGGTATGATTACCTTTAGATATGTCATGTCCCTTGATCCAGGCTAGGTTGACCACATTATTTAAAGAGATGTTAGTCATGGCTTGATGACATTCTAGTACAAGTCCCGAAGTAATTCGTGGTCTTTTCAGGGCTAGTAATGCTTGCCTACTGTCTGTATAAATACAGATCGTATGGTTGGCGATGTTGCGGCTTTTAATTTCGTAAGCCGCTATGGTTATGGCTGTCAGTTCGGATTGAAGCACGCTGGCTTCGGCGCCCATTGTCCATCCGATTTTCAGGTTTATGGTTGGTGAGTATATGCCACAGCCTGTGCCCACCTTGGTCCTGGAGCCATCAGTGTACAGGCTTATGGTTCCTTTAGACTCGCCTTTTATTGGTATTGTTCCTCTTATGTTGATTGTGTAGGGTTTATTGAAAACGAACCTTGCTGCAACTGAGTCCGCTCTTGCCTGTAGAATTGGAAGTTCCCCTGTAACATCCCTCCACAGGCGTCGTCCAGTTGAGTCAGTGCCTACATTAGTGTCTAGACCGACCATGCGGAGGCGTGTTAGAGTCATCAAAGCCGCTTCCCTTACAAATATATCAAGGGGGGTGAGATTCAATATCACCTCCATAGCTCTAGTCGGTGTAGTCCTTATAGCATCTGTGATGCGAGTGGAGCCAAAAACAAACAAAAAAAATCTGGGGTTATAGGCAGTGTCAAAACATCAACAATAAAGGTGGTATCGAGAAAGGTATTTTTATTTATTAGTAGAATGCAAGTGAATACTAAAGTGGAAGAGATGAACCAGTATATTAGAAAACATTTTCCGTAGGCGGAATGCGAACAGTTAAAATCAAAATATCCGGAGGAATATAGTTCATTTAAGCTAACACTAGATTTTACTAACCTTGATAAAGCCATGAGTGCCGATATTTGGCCATACGGTGCTTTTGTTAGTCGTTTTTTTCAGAAGCGTACGACCCTCGAGACATCGAGGGGATAGTGAATACCGAACATTATGACTTGCTATTAATTAACTGTCAGGCGTTAACACTTGAAAAGTGTGATCTTATTAATGCCGACTATATTCAATCTTTTCAAAATCTTAAATTTATCTGTTTTACGGAAACCTGGTGTTCTCAAGAATCAGTGGTGTCTTTTGGTTTTCCGGGGTTTAAAAATGTTTCAAATTTTTGTAGACGGACATTTAGGGGTGGGGGCGTCGGAATTTGGTGTCGCAGTGATCTATGTACAAAATGCATACTTATGGAGGAACATTGTGTTGAAAAACAATTTGAAATATGTGCTACGTTATGGCAAACACAAACAGAAAAAACTAAAAACACTTTAATTTTAGTGTGTTATAGGTCACCCGATTTCAGTAATTTTGATCTTTTCATTGATAAATTAAATAGGGTACTAAATAAAATATATAAGCCTACTTTAAATATAATTTTGACAGGAGATTTTAATATTGATCCAAATAGAGATAAGATATACTATAAAAAAATAACTGATTTATTGTCAGGTTTTAATCTAAATAATAATGTTATTGAACAAAAACTAGAGGTGAATATGTGTTGGATCATGTTTTTACCAACTCATTAGATTCTTACAGCGTAGTTTGGAAAAATGCTTTATCTGATCACAATACTGTTTTTGTAAATTCTGGCGTATCTTGTGTAAAAACCAAAGAATATTTACATGAACAAAAACGTATCTTTAGTGAAGTAAATATTGTAAATTTTATGAAAGATCTCTCTCAGGAGAACTGGAGTAACGTTTACAAAGAGCAAGATTTCGATGAGTCTTTTAAATGTTTCTTAAATGTTTTTTTGTATTATTTCAGTCTTAATTTTCCTTTAAAGAGTGTTGTTTGTAGACTTAATAAGAAAAGTTGGGTTTCTCAGGAGGTAAGAACATCTAGTCAAAATCTTAGGGACCTATTTCAAATGAAAAAAAAGTATAATTGTCTGGAGCCTGTTTATAAAGAGGCAAAGAGACGTCACGCGCTTTTGGTGAGTGAAACTAAGAGGCATTTTTATCAGAATCAAATTGTAAATTCTGAAAATCCCACAAGGTCTGCTTGGCAAGTTGTAAAATCGCTGACACTACAAAATCAGCAACAGTCAATAACGACTATAAAAAATGGGGACAGAGTTGTTACTGGTCCAGAAGATATAGCGGTAAGTTTTAACAAGTTTTTTCAGGATGCTCCGAATCAAGTTTTAAAACAAATAAAAAGTAACAAAAAAATTAAAAAAAAATTATTTAGGAAAAACTCTGGTAACAGCATTTATTTGTTTGCATATGGGAAGCGTGAATTCTTAAATATGTTAAAGTCTAAAATTAAAAACAAAAGATCATTTGGGCATGACGGTGTACCAAGCTTTCTTTAAAGAGGATAATTGATATTATCGTTGATCCTATGCTATTTTTGGCGAATAAATCTTTTGAAACAGGCACTTTTCCGGAAGTGCTTAAAATTAATAAGGTAGTCCCAGTCTATAAGAAGGGAGACGCACAGTTGTTAGAGAATTATCGCCCGGTGGTAATTTCGTCTAGTTTCTCAAAAATTTTGAATATTGTTTTGTGGAACGATTAAATGCATTTTAATTCGTGAGAATGTTTTAATTTCTAATCAGTTTGGTTTTCGGGAAAAGAAGTGTACGGCAGATGCAATTAATCACTTTTATTAGTGAGGTTATACGTCTAATGGAGGCAGGTGAATGTCCTGTTGGGGTCTTTTGTGATCTTAGCAGGGCATTCGATTGTGTGAATCACAATATTCTGCTTGGAAAGCTTGAAGACTATGGCATAAGAGGCCTCGGTTAAACTGGATATCAACTTTTTTAAAAATAGACAACAGTTTGTGTCCATTAACCAAGTAAAGATTCTAATAGGATGGTCTCAAATTCAGGCACATAAATATTAATATAGGAGTGCCTCAAGGGTCCATATTGGGCCCAATCCTTTACATTTTATATACGAACGACATAACTTCGGTCTTGGATAAGGAATGCGTCTCAGCACTTTATGCCGATGATGCGTCCATTGTTTTAAACGGAAAGACTGATGAGATATTGCAGTCTAACTGCAGGAGGAATTTGAATGGCCTTCTTTCATGGTTTAGTGATAATTATCTGTTTCTGAATATTTCAAAAACGAACTATATGCACTTTCATACAAGACAAAATATGAATGACTTAAAAATAAATGTTCAGATTGATAATCAGGAAATAAATAGAGTACACAATATTACATTTTTAGGGGTTATAATTGAAGATACTTTGAATTGGAGGCAACACTGTGAAGCCCTTTGTTCTAAATTGAACACGCAATGTTTCCTTATTCGTAATTTAAAAGGAGTTCTAACGAAAAATCAACTTTTATCGGTGTATTATGCACAAGTGGCCTCTCGCTTGAACTATGGTATTTGTTTTTGGGGAGCATGTCCGGCTGCCTCTCAAGTGTTCACTCAGCAGAAGAGAATGTGCGTTGTCTTGCCGGAGTAAATCGCTTTCATTCATGTAGAAAGCTATTTGTAGATCTCAACATTCTTACTTTGGCTTCTATTCTTATATACGAACTTTGCTTGAATGTTTTTAAAAATGAATCTTCTTTTATTGTAAATGGTGACATACATACATTTAATACTAGAAATAAAAATAATTTTAGAGTGCCATTTAATCGACTGGATTGTGGCAAAAACTCTCCATATACCTTAGGTTTAAAGATTTTAATAAACTTCAAATTTGTTAAAACAAGATAAAAATCTTAAAAGCTTTAAAAAGTCACTACGTCTATATTTATTAAATAAGTGTTTTATACTTTAGAAGAGTTTTTTAATGAAGGTCATTAATATGACTGAATAATATTTTGTGTAATTACTTGTTGAAGCATTTTTTACCATACATGTAAGTACTACAATGTAATACCATGACGTTTTCCATACATTTTTGTAAATGTCTTAAGGAAATAAAAGTATTTTATTTTATTTTATTTTATTTTATTTTATTTATTTATTTATGTTTAAACATGCTATTCTTTGAATTTGATCTAGCTTATGTTTTGCCGTGATCTGTTCTGTTTTGGACCACCACACTATGGAACCGTAAGTTACCATGGGTCTTATTATGGCCGTGTAGATCCAATGGACTACTTTGGGAGAGAATCCCTAAGTCTTTCCTATGGTTCTGCGGCATTGATCAAATGCAATATATGCTTTCTTTATTCTGTTTTCCAAGTAAGAATTCCACGTTAGCTTACTGTCAAAGGTAATACCAAGGTATTTGACCTCTGTTGAGAAGCTCAGTTTTGTATTGAAAAGAACGGGTGCTGTGAGGTTCCTTGGTTTCTTTTTCTTTGTAAACAGAACCATTTCTGTTTTCTTGGGATTTACAGATAGAGCGTGTTCAACGCACCACTGTTCCAACTTTCTTAGGGCTTGTTGCATTCTATCGCAGATTACATTCAGGAATTTGCCTGTTAGCAAAATAACCACGTCATCCGCGTATGCTATCGCGTATAGGTTTTCGTTGTTAAGGCATCGCAAGAGGCTGTCTAGAACCATGTTCCATAGTAAGGGTGAGAATACTCCTCCCTGCGGACAGCCTTTTGTTACCTTGCTCCTGACCTTAACATTGTCAGCCTTTATTTCTATTACTCGTTTAGAGAGCATATTCATTATCCATCCATTTAATGTTGGTGGGGTATGATCATCAGCAAGTGCGTCTGATATTTTGGTAAAGGTCGTTTTGTCAAACGCCCCCTCTATGTCTACGCATACACCTAAGGCGGACTCCTAGTAGTCCATTGATCTTACGATTTTATTTGAGACTGCGTACAGTGCTGTCTCCGTTGATCTGCCTGTAGTGTATGCATGTTGGTTTGGGTGTACGGGTTTATTGATAATCACTAAATTTCTGATATATCTTTCGCATAGCCGCTCCATGATCTTCAAGGGAAATGATGTAAGGCTGATTGGTCTAAATGATTTAGGGATACTGTATACGGCCTTCCCTGGTTTTGGTATGAAGACAACTCTGACTTCTCTCCAGGCCTTCGGGATGTATCGTAGGGCCAATGATGACCTGAACATTCCTACCAGGTGCGGAAGTAGTACCTCCATTCCCCACTGAAGTAGGGCTGGATATACGCCGTCCGGTCCTGGTGATTTAAAGGGGGGGAAGCCAGTGATGGCCCAACGATCCTTGTCTTCATCAATAGTTTTTGAGGCTATTTGCCAGTCTTCGTTTGTGGGTATCACCTCTACATCCACGTCCACATGTTTTGTGTCTGCTGATTTTATAGTGGTGGAACCCGGAAAGTGTGTAGCAACCAGACAGTTGATGCTTTCTTCAAGGTTGGTTGTGTTGTGTAGGAACCATCCTCGTTTGTCAATTTTCCTATACATTGATATGGATCTTTATTAAAAGCTTTTTGGAGCCTAGCTGCATCAGAAAAATCTTCAATTTCCTCACAGTAGGATGTCCAGGCCGCTCTTTGTTTTTGTCTTATGATTTTTTTGTATTCTTTGAGGACGGATCTGTACAGTTCCTAGTCCTCATAGAGTTTGGTTGTTTTAGCCTTGTTAAAAGTTTTCCTGGCTTCCTTTTTGAGGTGATCTAGTTCTTGGCACCACCAAGGGCAGGCTGTACCATCGTTCTTGACCAACCTCATGGGACAGGCGCCTTTATAGGCTTTTAGCATTGCATTTTGGATTGTATTGGAGTACATTTCCAAATCGTTGTGTGTTTTTTATATCAGTAATGCCACTATAAATATTTTAATAAAGTAAGTATGTATCAAGAGGCTTTTTTTAGTATACATTTTTAAAATTTTTACCAGTGGCTTTCGTACAAAATTTGACCTACCTATTTTGGCAGATATTAATGGTACGTCACTGATTCCTCTTAAAATAACAAATATTTTTGAAATCCCCAATCATTTATAAGCAAAGTTAATCACTTGATTTTTTTTAATCCGATGCACGGTTTTCGCTTAAAAAATAAAAACCATTTTTCTGCATGATCATAAATCATAACAATATCGGTAAACAACATCACCATGCAAAGAAATATCAAGATTTAATTTTTCTAGGTGAAAACCGTGCGTCGGACTTAAAAAACTATAATCTCCGTATTTTTTTAATCTGACGCTCGGTTTTCACCAAAAAAATTGAATTTAGATATTTCTCTGCATGGTGATATTGTTTACCAATATTATTATGATCATGCAGAGAAAAGGTTTTTATTTTTTTAAGTGAAAACCGTGCATCGGATTGAAAAAAAAACAAGTGAATAACTTTGCTTATAAATGATTAGGGATTTCATTTTTTTTTATTTTAAGAGGAATCAGAGACGTACCATTAATATCTGCCAAAATAGGTCGGTCAAATTCCGTACGAACGCCACTGGTGAAAATTAAAAAAAATGTAGTACACTAAAAAAAGGCCTTTTGATACATAGTACATGTATGCCAAATTTTATTAAAATATCTATAGTGGAATTACTGATATTAATAATAAATGATTTATTTTTGAAAATTTTACCACCCTGTATCTTAAAACTTAGGATGTTTAGGATATAGTTTTATATGAAGTGTTCTTCTTTAAATGGACCCAAAAATTGCCCAACAACTCTTGTTAAAATGGCTGACATATTATCGATGACGATTTTTTGCCCCAATTTTTACCTCTTTACCCTTATCCGGCACCCCTTTTGTATCCACCTAGCTGTCAGCCCCTTGAGATTTCAGCTAAGGAGGTTAAGACCTTCACCTGGGAAAATTTTAAAGCATATTTTCGATAACGATTTTTTCCCCAAAAATTTTGCATTTTCACCCCTTATTGCTACCCCCTGTATCCAATAGGTTGTCAGCCCGCGCGGGAACATAATTAACAATACTAAATGAACATGTTTTAAGGCGAAACTCCATATTACTGATGACGACGATTTTTCGGCTCCAGTCATGCCGCCCACTGCTACTTGTGCTGCCGACCCGGCCGCGTGGAGGTAAGTAACACGCTGCATCGCCATTCGGGAGGCCGGTCGTATTTTCGAATGTAACACTGGCGATCTCGAGTGCTACTTTGCACCAAACATTTTTTTCGCAAAAAGATCCAAAATGCACAATTATTTGTCTTCTATAAAGGTAGCATATTTTATTGTATTGTCTAATTTTATTAAATATGGATTTGTCGTGCTTGCCAGATGGCTATTGTTATTTAGAAAAAAAAATAATGTATTGCGTTGCAAGTTATAAAATAAAGAGGCAGTAAATGTAAGTAGCAATAATAATAAAAATGTTTATGATTAAGCCTTAAGAATTAGGTTATTTTAACCCCCATACTAATTGAAGTTGTGCTTGTCGGCTCTTTGACGGAATAATTTGCCGACAAAGAAAGGTTTGGTAATTAATTGATAATTGATTTGGTCGTTGCAGGATTTATTTTAAAACCCTTTTAAAAACGAAGTTTTTAGATTTGTCTTTTATTTTGAAGGGTTTAAGGGTCTTCTTTTAAATCTTGTCACATTTATTTATTTTTTTTTTGTGCCACAGCGATAAATATTTAGGAAATCTACAGGGTGACGCGGATTTAAATGTACATACGATACCATAAGATATTGATATCCTTGGAGGCTTTATATAATTCACGTTTAGTAGTCATATTTCTAACCTTTACCGAGATACAGGGTGTTTTATAGGTTTTGCCTAAAATTCATTTTTGTAATATTTCTGAAAGCACTTAAAATAAAATATTCTTGGGTAAGAATATTTTATATATAGGTGGTTTTAAAATGCTATATGCAAAAGTTTTAAAATACAGGTCCGAACTTAAAAAAATAGTTTTCAATTTATTTCAAATTCATCACCCTGCATATCAGATTTTTGAAAATTTTACTTTTTCTATGAAAGATTAGATATTATTATGATCATGCAGAGAAAAGGTTTTTATTTTTTTAAGTGAAAACCGTGCATCGGATTGAAAAAAAAACAAGTGAATAACTTTGCTTATAAATGATTAGGGATTTCATTTTTTTTTATTTTAAGAGGAATCAGAGACGTACCATTAATATCTGCCAAAATAGGTCGGTCAAATTCCGTACGAACGCCACTGGTGAAAATTAAAAAAAATGTAGTACACTAAAAAAAGGCCTTTTGATACATAGTACATGTATGCCAAATTTTATTAAAATATCTATAGTGGAATTACTGATATTAATAATAAATGATTTATTTTTGAAAATTTTACCACCCTGTATCTTAAAACTTAGGATGTTTAGGATATAGTTTTATATGAAGTGTTCTTCTTTAAATGGACCCAAAAATTGCCCAACAACTCTTGTTAAAATGGCTGACATATTATCGATGACGATTTTTTGCCTCAATTTTTACCTCTTTACCCTTATCCGGCACCCCTTTTGTATCCACCTAGCTGTCAGCCCCTTGAGATTTCAGCTAAGGAGGTTAAGACCTTCACCTGTGAAAATTTATTTTATTATTTATTTTTTTTGTGCCACAGCGATAAATATTTAGAAAATCTACAGGGTGACGCGGATTTAAATGTACATACGATACCATAAGATATTGATATCCTTGGAGGCTTTATATAATTCACGTTTAGTAGTCATATTTCTAACCTTTACCGAGATACAGGGTGTTTTATAGGTTTTGCCTAAAATTCATTTTTGTAATATTTCTGAAAGCACTTAAAATAAAATATTCTTGGGTAAGAATATTTTATATATAGGTGGTTTTAAAATGCTATATGCAAAAGTTTTAAAATACAGGTCCGAACTTAAAAAAATAGTTTTCAATTTATTTCAAATTCATATCAGATTTTTGAAAATTTTACTTTTTCTATGAAAGATTAGATATTTTTTAGAAATCAATGGAAAATAAACAAAAAAAAATTGGTAGCTTAATAAAAGTGCCCATGTTACCTAGAAATAGTACGTACCAGCAAAAAAAAATAACACAACTCTTATTATTAAATAGTTTTGACATTTTGACATTATTTGTTTTATCAAAACATTTTGTCGTAATCTTATATATTTTTTTTAAATACCTTACCAGTTTTCTAGAATCAAGAATATACCGACATTAGTTTTGTGTAGGCTTATTGCTATGGCAATAAGCACAGAATAATATCGACCAACCTGTTAGACACCCAGTTCAAGAAGAATATAAGCCCCACCACATTCTGCAAGGGCTATTTCTGACTTTTTTAAATGAGACCTATCCTAAGAGATGGATAGGCCGCGGGGTGCCTTATTCCTGGATTTCAATCCATTAGATTTTTTCTCTTGGGTCCACATACAAAATTAGGTATTCGAAGAAAAAATCAATACCTGTGATCAGCTGTTACAAAGTATTATCTCTTTATTGCAAGAAATAAAAAATATTTCAAATTCAATTAGAGAGGCAAAAATTAATAAAGGTGGCAAAATTTAAAAGAAGACCCTGGATCTACTATACTCCTTAAACCCTCCAAAATAAAAGACATCTAAAAACTTGTTTTTTTAAAAGGGTTTTGAAATCAAGCCTACAACGACAAAATCAATTATCAATTAATTACCAAACATTTCTTTGTCGACAATTTATTCCGTCAAAGAGCCGACAAGGACAACTCAAATATGTACGGCTGTAACAATAACCTAATTCTTAAGGCTTAAGCATAAACATTTTTATTATTATAGCTACTTACATCTACTTCCTCTTTATTTTTTAACTTGCAACACAACACACGTTTTTTTTCTAAATAACAATAGCCATCTGGTAAGCACCACAAATCCATGAATAATCATATTAGACAATACAATAAAATACGCTACCTTTATAGAAGACAAATAATTGTGCATTTTGGATCTTATCGCGGAAAAAAAGTCTAGTGCAAAGTAGCACTCGAGATCGCCAGTAAAATAGTCAGCCCGCGTGTTACATTCGAAAATACGATCGGCCTCCCGAATGGCGATGCCGCGTGTTACTTACCTCCATGCGACAAGGCCAATAAGCCAGATTGGCTCAAAGATATCAGTTATGCCCGACGTCCTGCGGTTTTGGTAGCAGCGCTTAGTAAAAGGAAGCGCTTATTTTTCCTAAAAATGAGTCAGAAAAATGCAGTGGCCAAGTGTGAGGTCGTGTTGCGAAAACGGAAAGCCGAGGTTGCTAAAGAAGAGCAGCACCTTTTGGAATTAAAAAGAGCGGCGGCTTTAACGCGTAAGGGGCTGTTATGCTTTAATAAGCTCGGCATTCCGAAAGACATTTAATTGGTAGATTGTAGATTTTAGTTTATTTATAGCAAAGTAGTTAACTAGTTTTTAGTTTTTTGTTCAAACTATTAATAAATTAATGTATTTATAAAAACAATATAGTGTTTAATTTTTACTCTTTACACCCTATTTTAAATAAAAATCTAAGATAAAAAAGATAAAAACTACAAGTTCAAAAAGTAGAGTCTCTAATATAAATGCACCACAGCGCATCGACACGCATATGTAAACGCCACAAAGTTTTACATGCAGACGACAACCTTTAAAGTAAGATGCTGTAACTACTTCCTTTCTTATTTTATCCCATACATGGAGATGGAACAGAACAAGAGGAAAGAGCACGATTTTTTTTTGAGATTTTTTTTTATTTGCTTCTCCTTGCAAAGATAATAGTTTAGCTCAGGGCGTTTAAAAGGGTTCGGAGCACGCTGGTAACTTTGAATAGATAAAAATTTTATAAGACAACTAACTCCCTAACAGTATAGGTGCAAAATAAAAGATTACAAATTTCTAAAAACAAATTTAATGACTATACATTCGTTTGTACATATGTACAATTGTTTGACGTTTTAACAAAAATGTTGGAAATACAAATTTACAATTTCTTAAATGTTTAAAAGAAAATCTCTTTCTTTGTTGGCTTTGGTGCAGATGAATATACCTTCTGTTTATCCTGCGTTGAGGTGTTGGCTGTGGAAGCTTCCCCAGTAAACAAGTCTCTGTTGGCTGGACAATGACGTCACCGTGACAGCGGCAGCAGTTTGTTGTTTCACAGCATCGCATAAAAAGAATAACAAAGGCAGTATCAATACATCAAAGGGTCTTGCCGAATAAATTTGAATTTATGAACTGTCATTTTTAAAGAAAAGAAATTCAAATTGACACTCGATGATTTTAAACTTAAAAAGATTCACACCTTGGTGAAGACGTTTTTATAAAAAATAAACAAAATTTTTATCTAGAATACTTAGGGAAATGTTCCTAAAAAAACAAAAAAAAAACCTTCCTTACTCTTATTAAGGAATGATTATTTTTATAAAAGGAATGCAAATTAACGGTAGATAAATATTTTCATAAATTCAAACAATGAAAAATGATGATACATCAAGCAAATGAGTAATGAAATACTTAAAAATCAAGAATATAATTCGCAGGGCTTTCTTGGAATTCTGATACCGGCATATCAAATTGAATTAAGGAAAATATTAAAACAATATCTACTAGATTGAACAATTTTATGTGTCTTTCTTAAGACAACAAGAGAAAAAAAATGTCGATTTAGACATAAATAACAGTTAAATGTATAGTAAAATATATTTAAATTCTACACGATTCAAAATTAGATAAGTTTGGCTGTTTTATTGTTATAAAAAAAACCATAAGATACAAAAGAAAATAACTATCTATACAAAATAGATGAAATCCGCTCTTGATTGTGACACCCTCCGATATAAGTGACCTCCCCAACTTAGTGTCCGATTCACACAGCACAAATACCTGTACTTCACAAGAAATTTGCAAATACACTACTTTGTATTTCAAATACGAAAGGAAACAACATTAACACACGTTTTCCCAGGTAAGGTACGGTACGGTAAGATAAAGTAAGGTAAAGGAAACGCTATCTTCTAGCGCTTTCCTTGATCAGATAAGGTAAAATGTATGGGGTTTCACCATACAAAGAGGTAGCGATAAAGTGAAAATATTGCACTCTCGCAATATTTCCAAGAGATAAATGACTTTGTGGCCCCCCTCTTTCCAAAAAAAAAAATAAAACCCCAAGATTTAACTGAGAATTTGGACCGCTATTAGTTTAACCCCACAGGATTTGAGTCATTCACACCTAATGTGAAACAAATAGCAACAAATAACTCTTATTATGTTTAGCCAAAATACTTCTTTCTGAAGGCTGCATTGTCGGGCCAACGCGACATGCACGTGTTTCATTGGCTTGACGATAAAATGAAAGCTTTGTTTTTTGGTTACAACGGGCTGCTTATCGAGTTAGAAAGAGAAAAAAAAAACGCAGTACTCAAAATAGTCAACAAGTTTTTTTTCTCGCAACTCTTATTCTTAAGATTTGGTAAACAGGCTCCAAATAAAACCTTATAATAGAGTTTTAAATATCCCCGGTATCTCTCAAAATAATATTCTTTTAAATAATATAGTGGATGTATTTATTCACTCAAAAATGGATTTAAGTAAAAGATTTTTGGTTTCCTGCCTTGTTTTGAATAAAATAACTTATAAACTTCCACAGTTGCCTATTATGCTAATAAACTAGGTATTCCAGAAAATTTGGTTCAAGAGTTTGCCGATCCTGATTTTTACACTCCATCTGATTTTAAGCTGCTCATTGGTGCAGATTTGTATTTTAAACTAATTTGCTAAGGAGTACACAATTAGGAAAATGGTTTCCCAACCCTCGTAAATACTTATCTAGGCTGGATAGTAGCAGGAAACTTACCCTCTAAATGCATCTTTCTCCGCGCATTGCATTCTCAGTCTAGGGTATTTCACTCTAAAATAATAATGCTTCTAACACTCCCTCCTTTTTTGTTAAAACTCAAGAATTAGATTAATTATTGACTTAATTCTGGAAAATTAAGAAAGTACTTCAAAAAGCTCTCTTTGCCCCTGATGATAAAATAGTAGAAAACATCTTCAAAGAAACGACTTTTATATACCCTGGAAGTCTTAAAGAACACCGCAAGCTAGGTGATTCCTTTAAAATTGCTCAAAAACCATTTCTCTGAAAAAAAGATTTCAGAATGATGAAAAGTTATTTTCTGATTATAAGAAGTTTATAGATGAATACGTGGAACTTGGTCATGCAAAATATGTTCCTTTAACTCTAAAAAATGATAATAGTGAAAATAAATATTTCATTTCCCACATATGTGTCATTCGTTATGAAAGTGTCACCACAAAACTTAGAATACTTTTTGATTCTTTGAGCAAGAGTTCCTCTGAAACTTTTCTCAATGACATTATTTTCAAAGGTTACCAAGTTGACCTTAAACTGTATGACATTTTGTGTAGATTCCGAATTTTTAAGTTGTTTGCCCTTATGGCTGACAGAGAAAAAATGTACAGACAGATTAAAATCAACCCTGATCAGATGTTTCTACAAAACATTTTCTGGCGTGACAGGCCAGAAGAATATTTGCATAGAACTTTCAGCAGTCACCTACAGAACCAACTTTGCCGCTTTTCCTACAACTCGTGTACTTAAGAAATTTGATCTCTTAAACAAAAATACACATACTATCTGGCTTCGGAAACTCTTTTATTCCAATGTTATGTCGATGACAAACTCTGTGGTTCTAATAATTATGCTGACTTAGAAAAGACACAGTCACAACTTGTCTCTCCCTTGGCAGGTGCTGGCTTTAAACAAATAGTGCTCGAATTCTGGTTAGTTCTGGTCAGAAATTTAGGCAAAGTCTCTCGCAAGACAAAATCTTAAAATATAATCTAAATTTTGATAAAGAACCTAGTAAAGTTCTTAGCCTTAAATGGAAAAACCAAAATAATGTTTCTAAAATCTCATAACCACAAGTGTTTCTCAACAAAACCCCTACTAAGAGAATAGTTTTATCAACTCTTGCTCAATGGCTCTGGATCAAAAAAATAATTGGGATATGGAAATGGTTGACAATGCTTTGTTAAATGATTGGAAATATTTCTAAGAACATATCTCACTTCTTGGTAGGTAAGGGTAAGAGATTCCTCGTCAAGTGCTTTTAAATAATCTTTTCTCTGAGACTATTATGCAGCCTATGGACGATTTCTATATATTCGCTCTATTTCTAAAGATGGTTCAGTCTTAGGTGGTATTGTAATATACCACCAAAAAAATTAATGGTTCCTTGAATGTTAGTGAACTTAAATCAGCTCTTAACCATTGTGACAAGTCTACAATCTAAATATAAAAAAAAAATTAAACTGCTCAAAAATAACACCCTCTTAAACAAGAATTTAAGATCTCTTAGGCCTTTCATAAAAACCAAAGGTTTTTTTGCGCGTTGGAGGTAAATGAGATAATGCAAATATCCCTTATGAACAAAAACACCCTTTCTTACTTCCCTCACACAACTATGTTGTTGCTTTTATGTTAAAACAAGAACATAAAAGGTTAGGACACGCTGGCACTCAAACAGTGTTGTCAAACTTTAGGCTCAGATTTTGGTCTTTAAATGGTTTAAAGGAAACCAAAAAACTGTGTTACATATTTTTGATTTAGAGCTCTTTCTGCACAGCAAGTAGTGACCAGTCTTCCCAAAGACAAAGTTTAAGTAGCCAGACCTTTTCAAAAGGTTGACGTAGATTTCGGTGGTCCTTTTCTTATTAAAACCTCTTGTTTACGCAAAGCCCCTGTAATGAAATATTACATTGCTCTTTTCGTTTGTATGGTTACAAAAGTCATACATATAGAGCTTGTCTCTACTCTATCCACAGAAGCTTTTATTATGACTTTAGAACGCTTTATCTCAAGATGTCGAAATCCAACAATTATCTATAGTGATAATGCTACCATTTTTTTCTTGGCGCTAAAAACCAGCTAAAAGCCCTTTATTATTTTTTTAGGAACTCAAAAAATTATGACTATATTGAAGATTATGTGTCTTAAAATAAAATTGAATAAAAGTTTATTCCCACAATCCTCTCACTACGGAGGTATTTGAAAAGCAGGTATTAAAAGTGCAAAATATCACATAAGTAGACACCCATTGAAAACCCTTATTTTACCTTTAAATAATTTAATAACATACTCTTACAAATAGTAGCGATTCTAAACTCTAGACCATTGTGTCCTCTCTCAAGTGACCCCTCAGATTTTCAATATTTGACACCAGGTCATATTCTTATTGGAACAAGCTTAACTGCTTACCCTGACAAAGATTTGACTTAGTAGGGTTATATAATAATAATAGTATTTTCTGTTTCTGAAACCCCAACAAATTTAAATATGTCCGTAATCCGTTCGATAGAATAACAACCCGATGGACAAATAAATTCTTTTAGAAAACTTTACTATGTCTAGCCAAAATACTTCTCTTTAAAGGCTGCATTGTTTTTTATTGAGCGTTTTTCAAGCTTGTTGTTCCAACTGGTAATCCGACAAGTGTCGTGCCTTTAAATTATTTTTACTATTTGTCTTTTATTGTACTGAGGCCTTAGAGTGTTCGGGTAAGGCGCTTTCAAGGGCGGAGGCTTGGTTTGCATGTAACAATCTGTAGGTATCTTAATGCCACAGAACGAAAACCTTCGTTTTTTCATTACGGGACATGCTGAAACATTTACTTGCAAACGTCAAGTTTCTTGGTGTATACTTCGATTCAGGGCTTCGTTGGAATATCCATACCAATTATTGCAGCAGACGGTTGGCCACAATTGCGTTTTTGCTGCGTAGCCTTGCGGGTTTCGTGTCTTAGGATGTTTTGAAGCAGGCTTTTTTTTGCTGTTTTACTCCTTAATAAGTTACGCCATTCTTGTGTACGGGCATAGTTCTGGTAATGCGGGGGTTTTTCGAATGCAAATGAGGCCTGTTCGGATTGTTGCTGGCTTACCATATAGGAATGATTGTAGGAGTGCTTTTGTAAACTTTCACTGACTTGTGTAAATGCTTTTGTGTATAAGCACCAATAAATTTTTATTATTATTTACAAAAATCCGACATGATGTATCCTATGGCTCCGACCCCATAGAGCGTCATGCGGAAGGCCATCCGTTTCAAGGACCACTCCTCGCGTCCGCTCGGTCAGTGATCCTCGACCAAATTTATTTGCCTCAGTAAACAAAGGGACTCAGGGACAACAAATTATGCCCTTTGTAACGCCGACAATTAGGACAACAAATCGCACGTTATGCTCCGGATAGAGCCTCCGAAGTTTGCAAAGAAGATCCTGATATTTGGCTCGTTTCTCCCGTTCCTTTATATCGATGTTAGTTTCCACTGGAGCAAAAAACTTAATTACCTAAATAAAGTTATTCCTTTTATCAAGGAGAACGATATCAGGTTTATTGGCGCGAATTTGATGCGTAGCTGGGAATACATAATTCCAATATATGCGACAGTTGTCATTTTCCACTACTGCCTCGATATCGCCGAGACCAAATGGCACAATTGCTGTTTCATCGATGTCGTAATAATGTCTAAGGTGATAAAAAAGTAAACGAGGCGCATCGTTATGTCGGTGGATGTAATTACTAACTGGATGCACTGGACAAGAGTGTTTCGGGTTGCTGTCGACAGGCTCTACAAGCAGTATCAGGAATGTTAGAAAACTGACTTCGCTATATCAATGTGTTTATCACCCCATCCTGGCATGCTAGCAGGAAACCATGGGTCTCAGACTTGAGCTCAGCAGATTTTAAAAACTCAAACATAAGGTTTCCAGATAGATTGGGTCTTTTTATGTTTCGGTAAAATACTCCGTGTTGCGGCTTATTAATGTGCTCCTCTAAGAGCGTCTGCTGTTCTGCTCTTTTAACTGCAGTTCTTACGGCTTTACACTCAAGTCTTATAAGTGATTGGTCGTCGTTTAGATCTATAGCAAATCTGAGACCGAATTTGTCCGCTGTATTAAATAGAAATGCGCCAACATTAGCTATTTCGTGTGCTCTTACTAGCTGCATCAGTGGGTCAGTATTATTGGTAACTTGCCAAGCAAGACTTATAACCAGCCGATCATGCATACACTTCAAGCTTAAAAGACCACGATCTTCCTGATGTCGTGGGAGGTAAATACGGGATGTTTATAAGCGCGGATGGATGCTACGGTGAAGATCCATCATTTTTCGTGTGCTGATGTCCAGCTTGCGCAGTTCCATTCGCGTCCACTTAACCAATTTAAAAAAGTAAAGCAATCCAAGACCTGCTAACATGTTAGTAGCAAGGACCCTATTTATTCCAGATAATTCGAATTTCCAAAATATCCGTAAACGTCGCCTTGCTTCTAAGCTCGGTCTTTACAGCTCTAATATCTTCAGTCCGGTTTTGGTCGATTCCTAAATATCGATAATTTTTGTTGTTTTAAAGAGGGAGGAGTAATGCGCTATCAGCAAGCTGGTCAGCTTCTAAATTGTTCCCGTACCGGCCCTTCTCCACCACTGTTTATGTAGGTCTTTGATTTATGAGCTAAAATCTGACATTGGTGCATTAAGAGCTGAGATATCTGATGTAAAACAGAGTATGGAGTTTATTAACCAAATGTACGAGGAACAAAAACAAACAAACAAGGTCATGGGTGATATGATTAACGAATTAAAAAAAAAAAATGATAATTTGCGTAAAAGTTTGGTCTTATTCAGGTAAAATTACAAAAACTGAGATGGATAAAACAAAATGCAACGTAGTAATAACTGGTGCTTTTGAGGAGGCTGAAACTGATAATATAATAAAGGATAAAACAGTAAAAGTTTTAAATTTTATCAATGGGAATGATTTGAATGTTAGTGCAAGTAATATTGAATCTCTAGGCCTCTGAACAAGTTACCTGCAGCTATTGTTTGCCTGGAAAATGAAGGTATTGTAAAAGAGCTGATTACAAAAAAAAGAGTAAAGGGGAAAAAATTTCTTCAAATTTGTGTGGGTTAAATAACAAAAGTGATAATATTTTT
Organism: Listronotus oregonensis; assembly: GCA_019359885.1. Lineage (NCBI taxonomy): Eukaryota > Metazoa > Arthropoda > Insecta > Coleoptera > Curculionidae > Listronotus > Listronotus oregonensis. Next base: position 66,547 of record JAHBCN010004008.1, read on the forward strand.
TAAATGAAGATTTGCCGGCTGCAACGTCAGGCTGTTAAAAGCGGCGAAAAAATGCAGAGATGGGATATAAATATGTATGGTCTCAAGGTGGGTTGTTTTAATAAGAAAAAAAGAGGAGATCAGTCGTTAAAATAACGGAACTAAAACAATTGCAAGAAATATTGGGATCAACATCGTAAAGATACACTGTGATAGATGACTTTGTAAGTTTTTATTGTTTCTGGTTTTTTATATTTATTTTTTTTTTAAAGTTAAAATGAATCATAACGACCTATTAGACTCCTACAAACACTTTGATACTAAAGTTTGCAACACTGTGGATAATATGAAGTTTTTTTTGCATGATTTTAATACAAATCAAATGTTAACATATTAAGTGTTAATATAAGAGGTATAAAAACAAATTTTGATAATTTTTAGTTTTATTGAGTCACTTGACATGGATTATGATGTCATTATAATTCGAGTGTCATGATATCTATGATTTGGGCTCCTTTAATATTTTTTCTTATAAATTGTTTTAATGAAAAAAAATAAATAAGGCGATGGAACCCTTATTTATGTAAAAAACTGTCTATATCTTCAAAATCAGGTTATTGGTGTGAATAATTCAAAGTTTTTTAGAGTAGAGTTTATGAAAAAAAAGGTATAAAATTTGGGTTACAGCTAATTATCGATTACCATCTTTGGACGCCAACTCATATTGGCAAGATTTACACCTGTTGTTTTCCAATAAACATTTTCATCCATGTCAGGTAGAAATATTTGGTGGTGATTCAAATAGTCAGTATATTGAATTGTGGCAGGAAGTGCTCTACTGATTATTAAGATTGTATATGGCTAAAAGTTTTATTTACTTTTTTAAACATATTTTTTAAATATTAAAGGTACCTACACGTGTACCTTTACCAGTAACTATTTTAAAAAAAGTCATGTCAGAAGTCAATGTCAGTTAATAAAACACAATTTTTTAGTTTCTTATCTGTTTTAAGTAATATAATCAAATAATTTTGTGCTACACCCGTCCGTCGATAACCAATAAGTTTGAAATAACATATATATCTTATAACGCGTTGCCAATGTTTTCAAGTAAGTATATTTTCTATTTTTATATAATTTCATAAAAATAATTATTTTATTATAGTACTTAAAACAATTCAATTTTATAAAGAATTAAACCTTTTTATATCTTTTCATGTTTTTTGTAACTATTATTGCGAGAGCAGACTAGCTCTCCATAATAATCTCTAAAAAAGTATAATTTTTTAAAATAATATATAAATATCTTTAGTGACGTGAGTACTAGCACATACTTTGATATTTTTAGAAACAGAAATCAAAGGCCAAAGAAAACTTTTTTTGAATTCCACATCCAACCAAAAAAATAACTTTATTCTGAGATTTTGTGTGCAATGCGAAGATTTTGAGAAAACATGTATTATTGGAGAGAATTATACATATTTATTGTTTATTGAACTATACAATTTCCTAATAAGTCTAGTTGACCTGGAATATGTGTGCGTTGACATTTTTTTACATTTTTAAGTAAGTGTTTGTTGTCCAAATTTGTTGGCTGCAATAATTTTTACCAAATCATTACTGGGTTAATAAATGTCTCCACCCATAACCAAAACCCATTTCAATATCATTTTGCGGTTAACGTATAGGCAGGACAAAAAAAGTTGTTTTAGCATGTGATAAAGATTAATAATAAACACATGAATGGGTAACAGACGGCAACGCCATCTACTGACCAAAGGGCGAAGCATACTCCTCTCAACTTACGGTGTC